>JBAMHZ010000008.1:5732477-5743246 GCA_037177395.1 Alpinia galanga | reverse complement strand
TTTCCATCGTATGGTTCGATTAATTACTACACAGAATAGAAATTGCAATATTTTTATTTTTTATCTCATCGTTACCAAACGGATCATACCAGGAGGGCAAGTTTCGCTTATTTGTTTCATTGGAATTCAATCAAATGATATTCTCTTCGTCAAATAATACAAATAAATTCAAATAGGTCGCCCCATAGGGTACGGTACAGCGTCATAAATGGTGAGATATTCTCTAGGAGAACACAGTTCGATCTTTTGTTGAAGTGTAATTCGGTAATGAATTTTTAAAAAATCTACGGAGACGTTCCTCTGTGTAGAAATTTACCTGACAGATCCTCTGCTAAGGTATAATTCGACGATAAATTTCTAAAAAATCTATGAAGACGATCCTCTATACAGGAGTTTACATGACAGATGAAATACAACTTCAGCGTTGGACAGCCTTTCAGGAATGACACAACTACAGAGTCTAAATTGATCCGTAAAAAAACTATAAACACTTCCTTAATTTATCCAGATGGTTGATAAAAATTTACTGAAATTCCAACCTCTTTCGACTTAACTATTAAAAGAACATTCCCAAAGAACTATGAGACAAAACTGATCACTCTCAAAAATTAATCAGGCAAAAATTTTAAACACCCTAGTACTAGAAAAAAATAATTCAAATAGATTAAAAAGTGTTGATTTAAAATATTAATTTTATTTATCTTTTAATTTTATGCTTTTGCTTAAAAAGTGAAATATCTTATTCTCTACTATTAAGCTTGAATTCAATTAAACTTCGCTTTTTCAAATTCAGGCATTTTAGCGATTTCAAAACACTAGCAAGCATTTTGAAAAAGTAAATTTCAGAATGTGAAATAAAATTTTCATTTAAAAAAAAATTCGAGCCCAACGGCCCCAACGCTGGAAGAAATTAATATCGACCCAAACAAAATGATTAAAACTTATTCTACTCGATCCAATCGGTAGCAAAAAAGCAAAAAAAAAAAGACTAAATATATTTCATCTGGTTCCCACAAAATATTTCCACAGATAGTACATTTGAACTAAGAAAACAAGCGCCAAAAGAGCAATAGAGATAGATTCATCCTGGTACAACATCATGTTCATGTCTAGCAACAGCTACTACTATTGAAAATGTTCGAGAAATAGAAATGCCATATAGGTAAGGATCATCCTGAAATTTGTTGTATCGCAACCTCGCAAAATGCCTCATGTCCTTTGTCGACGATAAGGAGAATGGCTGCGAACCAGAAGATGCAATTGGTTCCAATGGTCAGCAATAGAACATGAAGGAAGCAAAACTAGAAAAAAGAAATCACAAACTGGATGGAGGGCATGTGATGCATAAGCACCTGATTCCAGAAAGTTTTGCTGTCCTCACCTCCGACTACGGCCATACTCTGGACTCCTGCTCCTGCCATACGAGGGAGCATCGTACCGATCATATAGAGGGCTCCTAGCTCGACTATAGTCAGGGCTTGGCCGGCCCCTTCGGTGTACAGGGCTGTCTGAGCGTCCATAGGATCTATCTTCATGCCTCCCATAACCACCACCACCACCACCTCTTCTTGGGCTATCATGCAGGTCATGATCTCCGTCATCGTCGTCCCTGAATGCGTACTCCACTGTCACCATCCTGTCCAATATCTTGCTGCATTAACCAGTAGGAAAATGCAGCGAGAGATTAGCAAAAATCAACACAAAGGCGGATTTTAGTTTAAAAAATATTACTGCAATTTTTTTTTAAAAAGTCAATGCATAAATCAACATTGATTTGAATATGTCGTGGAATTTTTTATAAAGTAAACTGAATTGAATAAACATGTGGAAAAACAGAAATTTCCAAGGGCCTGAAGGCCGAAACAACTAACCTCATGTTGGTGTTGTCAAGGGCTTTGGTTGCTTCTTCCTGGGTCTTGAACTGAATAAATGCAAAGTTTCTTCTAATTCGAACATTAGTAATTGTCCCATAAGGATCAAAATGTCTTTCAAGATCTCTAACTCTAGTGCGAATTGGATCAAAATTGATGACAAACAAGGTTCTAGTAGGCTTTGTGTTTGCCACTGGTCTAGAAACATCACGTTCCCGCCCACGTTCTCCTTGCTGAAAAATTAGACAAGTGAAAAGCGATAAACAGAAAATATGGGGAAAAAAATGTTATGAACTAGAAATCAATGCTGTCGGTATAACTATCATTATCTCAATTGCACATTCTGTATCAATATTCACAACTGCAATTTGGTCGTACAGTTGTATCTTGATAATTAATCCAAAGCTTTGGACGAAGATGGATCCAAAAACCTAATAATAGGAATGAGCCTAAAGTCTGTCTTATTTATTAAAGCAGGACAAATAACCAGAAAGATAAGGGCTGTTCTTTTTTGAAGTCAACCCACTACCACTCTGGATGACTTCATGACTCAATGAAAAAAGGTAATTGATCCAATATCCTCTGCGTTGCAGCAAGAACAGTCTGCACAACTTAGATGCATTAAGTAATATAGATTCAAATTTACATCCAGATCAAATGAGCAGAAGGCGAGGCTCAAATAGTCACGAGTAGACCAAAAGTAACTACTCTGCTCCTATGTTCATTTTAGGATGAACCTCCGCTTTCATTTTTTTACTTCCTTTAAAGCTTCTTTTGCAGAAGTCATATTTACACTGGCTGGAGTTTATTGCAAATAATAAAAATAAAATAAAATAGTGATATCAGGTATTCCTGTCCCCTATGTTTCAGAACCATTTTCACCCTCTACAAATTTATTGGTTTTTTACCGTAAGCACTTTATCTAGTGATAAGGCACATTCTTAAGAGGTTGTTGATGGTAATCCTTTGGTATCTAACTACACAATCTCTACACTAAAAATAGTGTTTTGTAATTAAGATCAACTTTTCATTAATAGTACAACAGTAGGACAAAACATTTTAGCAGGAATGTCTAGTGATATTATCAGCATATAGTTTTAAGGGTTGTTAATGTAATCCTTTGGTATCTTAAGTTACATATTCTTTTTATAAAAGAATTGTATTAATTAAGACCAAATTTCTAGTAATCGTACAGCTGTATTAGAAACATTTTAGAGGGAACAACTCACTAAAGATTGATTCGTGAACGGCAGTTAATTCAAGTATTATCATACCAAAGCTGAATGTTGGTGAAATATTTTAAGCAAAAGTAGATGTTTGGTGATGTAGTATAGATAACTGAGCCAATGACATTTGGACAAATAATGCATACCAAATTTGTGAGTCTTAATTCATTTATTTGTCTACTGGGATCTCAGAATAAAAAAGATTAGAGTTGAATTTTTATCCCATATTTTCATTATACAGCAAATGTTAATAGACATAAACCTAGGGTCTTATTAAACACTAAACATTCATGATAATATTATGTTAGATAATGCTTACCACTTGTACACAAACAAACTACTATGGCAATAAAATGTTACATTACCCTTGACCACTCAACTGACAGCCTGCGTCTACCGTAACCAAAAGGTATGCCATCAAGTCTGTGTATGGCGTCTTCTGCATCCCGTTCATCATCAAAATAAACAAATGCATATCCTGCCACAACAAATTATAAAATTCAATATGGAAAAATTCCAACAACAACTGTATATTTCCCATTTTTCTTCACGCTAGTATCTCATGGAAAATAGAAACATAACATGACACCTGCAAATTTGATATAGGCCTTATGAACATACTGAATGTGAAAAAGTTCTACTATGCCAAATAACACAAAGTCATACAACTGAAATTTTGATAAGAAGTCATTGCTGAACATGCCTCCCTGTGATTAAAGCAAGAGTTCAGCTGGCATGAAATGACGAAATCTGAGGGCATGGCATGGTGATACATTCTGTAGACATGGAATGATGATTTAATCTGATGGCATGGCAAGATGGTACAGATCCTCAACTATCAAGCTTGGGCAAGAACTTTGGGCAATGCAAGTCTTATCATGTGTTTGTTTGATGTATATGAAGAAAGTCAGTTGCATATTGATGGAGTTGTTGTTCTGAGTTCTGAGAGAAAGATTTCCTTTGACATGGATGGTTTTCAAATGTAACTTGGAGAGACTAGAAAAAGCTCTGCTTCCTTAGTAGTTCCTGCGTAAAAGCAAACTTTTAAAAATAGGCATTCTTCACCAATCCATTATAGTTCTTGATCCTTAGAAGAGAATTCACTCTCATTGTGGCTGAACACGTGAATATTAAACAAATCCCAATCAATAAAGTTTCCGAATTTATTGTTTTAACTTTGAAACATCTTAAAGTTGACTATCTTGGAGATAGTTTTATACCCAAAAAAAGGAAGAAGACTAAAGAATCAAGGAGGTTGTGTAATGTGCACATAAAAAGCTATGGCATATTCATATTTGAATCTTTAATCACACAAAACTGTGTTCCAGTTAATCTATATCAACATGCTAATATTATTAAGTCACCAATAGCATTAAAGCAAACTAATGCGATTATGTGACTTCAGTTGTGTGAATTTATTGTTCATCTTATTACCAAAAGTTTACCCAGATATTGTACAAGAACATTCATAGGAAAGCAATATTTGCATACATATTTAAATTAGATTAATGGCATGATCAAAACACAAGGCTCCCCCCAATGCTAAGTTTGGGAGGCTCAACAAATGAAGTGTCACCAATGAAAAAAAAAAGTTATTTCCATGGCCCCAACCCTAGTTGCAATGTTGCCAAGAAGCAACAAACCCATGAGCAGATGCCAACTTCTACACACGTATTCACAAAACAAGGCACAAAGAGTTACTTCAAAATGGCACATCATGAAAACAGGTCTCCGAAGGAAAGCATAGATGGTGACTGCATTAAGCTTTTTCATATAAGCTTCGGCTATCTGAGCTAAAGAAAAGCATTATGCATCTTAAGAACCAAAGGAGTGAGATGAGAGTAGCACCAAGTCGACTAGTATCAGCATAAAACTATCAAAACAGATGTGATGGAAGTTTAGATCGCAAGGAGAACTTCTGAAGTAAACAATGAAAGTAAATTCCTTCATATGGAAATGAAATAAGCATGAATAGTATTTGTTACTTTTGTCTACCTTAAACAACCTCAATATAAAGGAAGGTATCATTACAAAGATTGCGGAAATGTCACACAATATTGATTTGCCAGCAAGAGAAAACGAAAGCAAAAAAGTAATGAATAAGGAAAGGAGAGCAAAATACCGGACTTCATGTCGATGCGATCTACCCTTCCATACTTAGAGAAGAGCCGGTCAAGGTCTGAATGGCGAGTATCATTGTCGAGATTTCCACAGAACACAGGCCTCATCGTCCCAAGCCAATTCCAAAGCAAACCTGCAGGCGAAGAAGATTTGTAAGCAAGAATTCATAAAAAAAAAAAAGGGTTACAAGAGCAACAGTCCGAAGATCGAACAAAGTAAAGGGAACCCTAATCGAAGGAGAAAAGATTAGAACGAAGAAGCGCCGGAAACCCTAGCGAGAAGCACGGCACCTTGTCGCGAGGCAAAGTGTCTGTGAAGGTTACGGCCCGACGTAAAGAAAGGCATTAAATAGGGCTCGCAAATGTTGGCCGGGCCGGCCCAAAATAAACCCAAATCTTTATTGATTATTTTTACATTAAAAAAGAACTAAAATATCATTTGTTCTTGTAAAAATGTTATGTTTGGTATTTAACCATCAACTATAAAAATTCATTTATGTTAGTTCATATTGTGAGTTTTAAACCGGTTAATTTATGAACAAATTTATTTTGCATATAAAATTTATACAATATACATATACATGTGTGACACAAATTACACTATTTTGGGACTCTACCAACCTAATGGTCTCTATCAGTCTGCCGTTGAACCATCGTAAGAGAGGTATATCACGATAAGTCTTTGTCCCTTGAGACTAATAACCAACACATGGAGGAACAATATCCTTGCGTTTGTGAGGGATTGATCCGTTGTCCATTGTGCAACATCTACATGCGCTAGCCACTAAGTCCTTTCTACGGGGAAAAAAAAAGAGTATAATAAATAGAGACGTGGATGAAGAATATGAAATTCCTATTCATTATCATATCATCTCAGATAAAACTCTCTTCACAACGATGGACTTTAAAGTGACTTAGGGAAAGCAACTGTGTTTTTTAGTTGAGCAAACCCTAAAATCTAAAATTATCTCTAGATCCAAACACACCCTTAGTCTATAGATTTTCCCTAGCCAAGGAACCCAACGAGTAACCTCTCTCACCTCCGTCAATCCTTGTCTCTATTTTTTTTTATAGAATAAAGTTAAAAATAAATTATATCATTCAATTGTTGAATGAGAGAGAAGCTTGTTGGATAAAAGTTAAAAATAAATCTTTGCTGCTTCTAGCTAGTTGGCAATACCACCAAAAGCATCTAAAATTACACATGAAGTAACGAGTTACACAAGATCATTATAAAACTTCCATTAGGGCGAAATGATTCCCAGATTGGCGAGGAACTGTTTTATGGCTCTACCACCCCATTGTATGTCATTATGTATGATGCCACCCATGGACTTAAGGTCAGCTTCTTTAGGAAGATCTTTGTCTCCAATCATCGCGCCATCATCGAAACTCTTCACTTCTTCAGATTCGATGTCGTTTGGTTGTCGAAAAGGTGCAGCAACAGCCTCTTCTTGAAGTTGGTTTCTGATTGGCCCTTCGGATTCATCTCCTTCTCCATGAAACTGATCCATAACCATGCAACATATGGAAACAGATTTGTGAAGTTAACAAAAGTGTTTGATAATTCTTCAATGGTGCAAGAAACAAACAATTATGTTTCACATTCTTCAAAGTATCTGATAATTCTTGATTTCAGATTGTTTCAGTGCGTATATTTGATCCATGAACAATTTATTTGCAAAGACGAGGGCACATAGATCTGTTTGATTTCAGGAAGACAGGAAATGCAGCATCTGCAGCTTGAAAAATTTGAGAAAGGAAAGCAAAGTGTAGAGCTACATCATGTTGAACATTTACCTGTGGCGAGTTGTAGGTCTCAGCCTCAACAGATTTGGAGGAAGCGTCGAGAACATCGGCCACCATTGTTCCCTGTGAGGTATCTAAGGCATTCCCAGATGCAGGAATTGGTGCCGAGTCAGGTGCTGAAGTCTGGTCCTCCACTGCACCATTGTTACCACCAAAATTGAGCTCAGGGGACTGTGGTTCGTCGACCAGGACTCCTCGATGTTCCTCAGTAACCTTTTGGCACCCTGCATTGTCCCAGTCTTCAGAAATGACAATGGTCTTGGTGGTTTCCCATGTTTGCAAAGATCTATCAGGTCCAGGCTGCCAACTGATATCCCCTGATAGACCTTTGAGGATAAACTTGAACTGAATCCTCTTCCCGGCAGGCACATCCTGATTCACAAATGTAATTTGAGCAAAATGCAAACTATTGCATATTGGTTCCTAATGCAAATCTCCATTCCTTGTCTCACCAGCTCAGCTGTCCATACATGGCCAGTAGACCATTCCAAAGGAATCGCATTTGCAGGATCCCACAGGCCAAACGTTGGATCATCGCCGACAATGAAGAATTGCTGGCCGAAGAAACATTCCTTCTGTAGAACAAACCTTACGTGCACGGTCTTGGAGGAATCTGACAAACAGCGAGTAGAATAGGTAGATTGTTGACTTCAGAAACTAAGCAGAAGAAGATATTAGAACAAGTGATGCAAAGGCCCGCTTACTCGTTGTCACGACAGGGGAATCGGGAGTAAGCGCATCCGCTTGCACCTGTGAGAACGCAACGAGTTCAAATCAAGCTTTCAATTACAAACGAAGCAATGTGCTGCATCCTCTAGGCGACCTCAGATATCAATTAAGCAACGAGTTTCAGCAAACTAAAAAAGAGGGATCCTTAGCAGGTGCTGCGGAGCTCATCTTGTTTTGCTGTTGGAAAGGGGAATGGACTTTCTCTGAAAGACATAGCAAGCCGAGATCCCAAAAAACAGACGGAGGAGGAAGGAAACGAGAAGGCTAAAAGACAAGAATCAGCAAAAAGGCTAAAGCTATGTTGCCCAAAAGTACCAATGAACCAAGAGAAGAAAAAGGCGGCGGAGTCGAGTACCTGAGACGATGCTGCGGCGAAGGGCAAAGAAGAAGAACAAGAAGAAGAGATCGGCAGGATGATCGGAGGCCTTCGTAGGGTTACAGAGAAAGTGCCGCCGAGATCTTGCGTGGGAAAAGGAATCCAAATGCAGCTCCTCCTACTCCTGGGCGGCGGAGCGGCGAGCTTGGTGGCGAACCTGGCGTCGACGAGGAAGCCCCTGATGCAGTGGCGCTCGAGAGCATCCATGCCTGGACCTCGCTCACCAATCCTCCTCCTCCTCTTCCAACTTTGTCTTCTCTGCCACAAACTTCGTCTTTCGATCGATCGAGCGCGGAGTGGGCTCCCCATCCAGAGTGCGTGGGTTCTGCTGCGCTCGGGGATCGTTGGGTGGGACCATGAGGGAGACGCCGCAGGACCGCCCTGCGAGAGAAATCGACGGCGGAGATGGAGCGGGCTAAAAAGCGGTTGAAAGTTTATTTATTTGTGGACACAGAGCGGTTGGCTGGGACACAGCCCCAAACGACGACCGCAAAGCGTACCCCACACGCGTTCTTATGCGGTGCCCAATCTTATGAAAGGATTTAATTGTATCGTGTAGATTTTTCAAATAAAGACAGCCATTTTAAAATTATCAAATTTGTTTTATGACGTGAAACTTTTATATGAATTTATATTTTTATTGCCAGAGGAATGGTCTAAATTATTTTTTTCCAGAAAAAGTAAACGTATCTGTGCTGATATGAATTTTAATGAGAAGAAAGGGGATTACAATTTGGCTTTGCATATTTCATTTTAAAAAATATACATACGAATCACTTACCAACAGAGCCAGGACTTAATATTTCATTAAAAAATAAATAAAATCAGTCTCCCTTAGCTGACTCTATCGAGAAAGAAAATAAATCAGGACCCAGGTATTTAAGTGCATGAGAGAGAGTCCCCCCGATAGCAAAAAGTCATGACTTCTCAAAAATTAAATCATATTTTATCAGAAGTTATCCTTATGTACCCACCATCCCATCTAAGCTAAGCTAGCCCAAGGGCTTCATATTTCCTAACAAAAGGAAGCACGATGGGCGGTTGGCGACCATCAACAATTTTGCTATAGTCATTTATTTAAAAAAAAATGTGGAACCGCCACATTAACGGTCATTTACCGTTGCCCCTACATATGGAGAGAGATAAATCAGGAACCCAGGGTGGCCAGTGCAGAAATACAGAGTTATCAGTAGCCTGACGGTGAAACTCAAGAATCAACCTCTTAACCTTTCGAACTTTAATACGGCTATATTGGTCGTCGGAGCAAGTCCTAAGACTACCTTAGCCATTTATTTAAGAAAGTATGTGATTGGCTAGTGAAACTGTTATTATTTTCAACCACCAGATTGGGATCAGGTGGCGACAGATCAATCGACACCTATTAAAAAAAACAGTAAGTATATAAAATAAAAATCAAAATCGCTTTCCATATTATTGTTTTTTTTTTATTTGCAAGAGTAAAAATCATAGGCTTGATAAAAGTGCATTGATGGTAAAACTAAACTGGTCGTTTAACCCGCCACAAAAAGTCTTCTAATTTACGTCATTTTCATAGTGCTGTTTTGAATTCGTGCTCCTTTTTTTTTCGTGGTCTCTTCGGCTTCTTGCATGCTCTTTCTACACTTTGAGTTCAGGCTGCTTCAGCTCACTTTCTTAATCGATCATCTCTAATGGTCGTCCTCTCTCTTTGGTTTCTAGCGAAAATTTCTTCGAGTGTATGATTTAGGGTTTTGTTCCGAGAAGCAAGTAAAATCAATGTATCAATCCACGGGCTGTCCTGTAATATCTGCGGATAGAAAATTTTTCAATTCAATGTTATTTATACATGACCAAAGTAATTATATTTGGAAGAAATAATAATTCAATTTAAGATATTATTTTTTTCTATTAATTGAGTATGATAAATTAAATTAAATTTGCTTAATATGATAAATGATAAATACGTAGACAAATTAAAAATACTTTATGGCATAGAATAATTTTTACTTTCTCAACCTGCGTGCCAACTCAAATTCACCATGGGCTGGTCAGTCTTGATCCGCAACTCACACGGAGATCCGTTTAAACTCGTTAAATGATGAAATGATAAAATTTCAATCTATTCTACTTAATTATTTGATGGGATGAGCTAATCCGCCAATCCAAATTGACTACTCTATCCATCAATTAGCTTTAATTTATAGCAATTATAATATTGTAGTAACTATGGTTATAATAGGTACAACTTAAATATTGGTTAAAATATGTCGTGATTTCAGCAAAGTCATGTATAAAATACCAGCAAAGTCACGTACAAATTAGCAACAAAAAACAAATAACAACACAAATGCACAAATAAAAAACATACCATAAATCAACATAGGCATTTACATGTATATCCTTTCATATAGGATCATTTTTAATCTATATTTTCTCCTTCTCGATATGTATAAAAGGTGAAAAAATCTATTATAAATTGATCACCATGTGTAAGGATGCTTGCGACATGGGTTACAGTCTCACAAGGAAAACTCAAGAATAACAAATAGAATTGGTGTGAAAGTTTCTTATGTTGTTGTATTATCTACTTTGTGGCTTCTCGAACCGTTAAAATAACCTGCTTCACAAATAAATAAATAAATAAATGAAACTTTAACTT
>JBAMHZ010000008.1:5702688-5715717 GCA_037177395.1 Alpinia galanga | reverse complement strand
TATATTTGTTGCAATAAATTGTAATGGAGTACAAACCAACTAAGGCTCTGACGGGGAGGTGAGGAGAGTGTAAATAATGGAAGGAAAAGGGTAAATAAGGAAGGAAAAAAAGATAAACTTTGTTTGGGAAGAAGTGAGGGAAGGAGAAGGGGAAGGTAACTTTTACCCCTCCTACTCACAAAAAGTAAGATTTTCTTACACGCCGATTTGGAGTGTAAACTTACCTTCCCCTTCCATTATTTACACTTCCCTCACCTCCTCCCAAACAGAGACTAAAGCTCCACAGTGTAATTGATATACGAGGTCAAGGTCAGATGCAGAGAACAATACAACTATCTAACATTGCAGAACTAAATTTTGGTAGTTCAAGTTCTAAGCAATCAATCAGCAAGAAGCACACTGAACCAACTAAAACATTTTTCCTCTTTTACAAATGATCGACTCATTCAACCTGTTTGAAAGGAGAATTGTGAAAGAAAAAAAAAGAAGAAAATATTTGTATATTCGTGTGTATTTTCATATCACAAAGTAGTCATAGCTAACAAAGTTGATGAGACTCCCATTTGGTACTATGATCCTTCTGTGTTTCATCCACTTATTTCTTAACACAAAAATGATCACCCGGTATATAATGAAACATTTTGGCCTAGTCATCGAAGTCCAAGAAAAACATTAATTAAATAAAATGGTCCTGAACTGGTCTCTAACTAAAAGAACTTGCTGAACTTTTTGTCCCAAACAGGTCGCTAGACACAACCGATGCACTAGTACCAAACATTCAGGACCTTCATTCCATTTGCTTGACAGCAGGAAATGAATTATGCGATGGCTACCAACATCAACTTCAGATCCTAATAATATAATCATCCTGATCATCAATAGGAGCATTGAGTAATCTAATTCCCTTGATCATTTTACATGACATTTTGGATCATTTTGTGTTATATTGATGAGTTATATTATGATGCCTATTATGTGACATGAATGCTTAGTTAATAGTCACATAGCATTCCTTCAGGTCAAGAAAATATATTTTTTTTAAAAAAAAAAGCCCAATTGAAACAAGCATGTTCAACTATACAATTGGGGAAAAAAACATTATTATAGTTGAGTGACATTTACATAATTAACCATCCATAACCTTATAAAAACACTACCCAAGTGATCTTAATTAAATGTCTTAGATTGTCTAATGTGCGTCCTAGCAGTAGAGCATAACATAATCATAACAAGTGATCTAGGAAGAATAACATACATTTCATCTATTGATGCAATTTACACCAAAAAAGTTAAACTGATATAGCAAACAACTCATATTTAACATGAGAAATACTAGCATATTATATGTCAGTTGTCACAATGAGTTAACAACCACAGCTCACAGCATGTTGATGTGGCTCCGAGACATTTTTAACTAATGCATTAATAACTTGTTAGGAAAATATAGCTAATTGCTAAAAATTGGATTTGCAAGAGTGAATAATTATGTTTATAGTGTGGAATCTGTGGATGGTGTACATCAACAAGTTAATTAAAGACACATGATGTGTCAAGATTACTTCACAAAATTATTTACCAACTGCAATGGAACACAGAGGGAATCCAATAAGTGTCAACAAAAAAATCATTTTATGTGGATGATTTACCATATAATGAAAGGTGCCTGGATCCTTTTAGATTAGGACGAGCATATAAAAACAAATCATGTAAAATGTAAAAAATGAAAAATTGGGAAACTAAATAAAAATGTGACACAGTATAGAAGTAATAATCCAATAAGTATTAGATCAAACAACAATGTAAGCACAAAGTAGTCGAAGTACCCTGCGCCTGAAACGCGGTGGAGGCTCGCGGTTCCTCCTGTCAGTGCGAGATCTAACTCTGACAACTTTGGAGTGGATTGCACAAGACACACAGTATTGCACCTTGATGTATAGCTTAGGAAGAGTGTACCCTATATAGGATTTAGCAAATTTTAGCAAAATAAACTTTTGATATGCCATGAAGATTCAGACCAGAAAACCGATAAATAAGAAAGTAATAACCATCATATGCACACGCTTCCTGCACATCCCGGACAGCAGCCTGCTCCACTATGTTCCTCACAAGAAATCTCTTTATTGCCTTGTCCTAAAGCATCAAATAAAGAACGTATGAGTCCTTTTATGCCCCCCAAATTTGTTTGTAAAGAGCACAGATCGCATTCAAAATTATAAAGAAAAAAAAGGATCAACCATGTAAAAAAAACAGATGCAATCTTTTTCCAATGTAAATAGTGATGATATATTTTTACCAACAGAACCCAAACTAAGAATGCAACCAATGTTAATATATATCTTCCAATGGCACCAAAACGAAGGAACAGTATTCAAACGGTTGCTAAGACTATCGTAGATCATTAAAGGACACATCCAAAATTGAATAAAAGTAACGACCTTTGGGCAACACTTGCCGCAGTTGGAGCAGCGGATGAAGTTAACATGGCCGCGGCCATGCTTGTTGCGTCCTCCATTCCTGCGCTTAAAAGTCTGCAGGGAAAACAATCAAAAGAAACCCCGATCAGATCAGTTGCGAACAAGAATGAAGAAGATGGAGAAGATAACGAAGAGAAAACGTTGGATCTGATCGACCATCTTCGTCGCCCACCGGCAGTTTTTAGGGTTTCGGAGTTGCAAAACGCAGACGAGGCGGCGGCGAAGAACACATCCTGAATTTCCAAGCGGGGAATCTATTTATAGATCCTCTCTATCATCAATGCCGTACATTATTGATTGGACGAACACGATTTCATCAACCATCCCATCTCCGAGATTGTCTCACAAGATCCCATCCAATTAAAATTTTAAATAGACCGTAAAATGCTCACATCACAACCGCCAAATGGTTGATAGCTGATCATTAGGGTTCTAATTAACCCAGTAGATGTCTATTCGACGATTTATCGAACGGTGTACATAAATTAATCAAATTTTCAAAATGCGCATAATAATTTGGGCATGTTCAATTTCTGCATTACACCCATATCAAAGTTAATTTTTACTTTTTTTTCCTCTCTCCTTTTTATGCAACATTTTTTCTCTTAAATTATTTTTTTTTCTTTTCTTTTTGTGCATATAACAATTAATGTGATGTTAATTATTAAAAATTAGCACCACAATTTAATTACACCGTTTCTAAAAATCAACATTGCGATGGTATTGATTTCTAAAAATTGGCATTAAGACAGTGTTGAATTTTAGAAATCAACATGGCGATGGTTCTAGTATGTTAAAATATAATATATATATTTTAAATAGTGAAGATCTTTTTAATGAACTTCGATTAAAAAAAATGTCTCGCTAATACTTGAGTTAAAAGTTATGATTTTTAGAAGCAGACAATCGACACACACCAGTATTGCTATGGTGTTGATTTTTAAAAACCAGCACCATAGTGGTGTTGATTTTTAGAAATAAGCACTACGACAATGCTGGTGTGTATCAATTGTTTATTTTTGAAGGTCATAACTTTTAAATCGGGTATCAAAATGAGATGTAATTTTTTTTGAATCGAAACTCATTTAGAGATCTTTACTATTTTTTAAAAAATATCATATCTTAACACAACAACACCACCTACCTGATGCTGGCTTTTAAAAATTAGCATCATCGTGGTGTTGGTTTAGGGTTTATTTTTAGAAACTAACATCATAATGGTATTAGTGTGTTAAGATATGGTATTTTTTAAAAAATAATAAAATTCTATGAATGAACTTTGATTCAAAAAAAATTATGTCTCATTCTAATAACCGAGTCAAAAGTTAGGACCTCCGGAAGCAGACAATTGACACACACCGTATTGTCATGGTGCTGATTTTTAGATACCAACACCACGATAGTGCTGGTGTGTGTCGATTGTCTCCTTTGAATCAGGTATCAGAACGAAGAGAAAAATTTTTGAATCGAAGCTCATTTAGAGATTTTTACAATTTTTAAAAAAATACCACATCTTAACACGACAGCATCGCCATGAAGTTGGTTTCTAAAAATCAACACCATCGTGATACTAATTTTAAAATCGAGCACCACGACAGTGCAGGTGTGTGTCAACATCGGCAATCACTTTTGACTCGGATATCAGAACAAGACGCAATTTTTTTTAATCGAAGCTTATTCAGAGATCTACTTTTGTTACCAGGTGAAACCCTTCACAACCTAGTTTCAAGCTAAAACCAGCATTTAAAGTCTTTTTGACTTCATCAAGGGGTGTCAGTCAAAATCCATTAATAGATCTAGAGAGCTCCAATCGGACTCATTCCATGTGCTATAAGTTTTTGAAATGTCCAAGAGTTATAATGCCTAAAAATATAAGCTCGTAATCATTAACAATAGTGATTAAAAGGTTTTCAAAGTTTATAACTTTGAGACAATTGACACATACGCATAATTTATCGTAGCAAAGTCAAAACTATATATAGGCATCATAAATACCTTCATTACACTATCATCTTTCTTTACATGTCAACTTTTGAAAAATCTAAATCCCCTAAGCTCATCAATAGATTTCGGTCAAAACTCATTGATGGACCTAAAGAACTCCAATTTGACTCATTCTAACTCCTATTGATTTTTATAGTGCTCCAGAGTCCAAATATATCATTCTTTAATGTTTTTAAAAAATCAACACCACAGCTTAACACACCGGTACTGTCATGGTGCTGATTTTTATAAACCAGCACCACGACAGTGCTAATGTATGTCGATTGTCTACTTTAGGATGTCATAACTTTTGACTCGGATGTTAAAAGGTGAAATTTTTTTTAATCGAAGCTCATTCAGAGATATTTACTATTTTTAAAAACAAATACTACATTTTAATACACCAGCACTGCCATGATGTTGGTTTCTAAAAATCATTTGTATTAAGATGTAGTATTTAAAAAAAAATAGTAAAGATCTCTGAATGAGCTTCGATTCAAAAAAAATTACACCTCATTCTAATATTCGAGTTAAAAGTTATGACCTCTAAAAACAAACAATCAACACACCAGTATTGTTGTGGTGCTAGTTTCTAAAACCAGCACTGTCGTGGTGTTAATTACTAAAAATCAACACTATAGCAGTGCTGGTGTCTGTCGATTGTCTACTTTCGAAGGTCATAACTTTTGACTTGGGTATGAAGCGCAATTTTTTTTTAATCAAAACTCACTCAAAGATCTATATTGTTGGTGTTGATTTTTAGAAATCAACATACGGCGGTGCTGGTGTTTTAAGATGTAGCATTTTTTTTTAAACCGTCCAGTTCTCTAAATAAGCTTCGATTAAAAAAATTTGCTCTGATATCCGAGTCAAAAGTTATGGCCTCCGAAAATAGACAATCGATACACACCAGGACTACCGTGGTGCTGGTTTATAAAACCAACACCGTGCTGGTTTTAGAAAACAACACCGTGCTGGTTTTAGAAAACAACATCGTGCTGGTTTTAGAAAATAACACCGTGCTGGTTTTAGAAAACAACACCACGGTAGTGTTCCGTAGGCCGTGCTGATTTTTTTAAATGAGCTTCGATTCAAAAAAAATTGCACCTCATTCTAATATTCGAGTTAAAAATTATGACCTCTAAAAACAAACAATCAACACAGCAGTATTGTTGTGGTGCTAGTTTCTAAAACCAGCACTGTCGTGGTGCTAATTACTAAAAATCAACACTATAGCAGTACTGGTGTACGTCAATTGTCTACTTTCGAAGGTCATAACTTTTGACTTGGGTATTAGAATGAAGCGCAATTTTCTTTTAATCAAAACTCACTCAAAGATCTATATTATTGGTGTTGATTTTTAGAAATCAACATACGGCGGTGCTGGTGTGTTAAGATGTAGCATTTTTTTTTAAACCGTCCAGTTCTCTAAATAAGCTTCGATTAAAAAAATTTGCTCTGATATCTGAGTCAAAAGTTATGGCCTCCGAAAATAGACAATCGATACACACCAGGACTACTGTGGTGCTGGTTTATAAAACCAATACCGTGCTGGTTTTAGAAAACAACACTGTGCTGATTTTAGAAATCAACATCACGGTAGTGTTCCGTAGACCGTGCTATGTGTATCGATTTTCGGAGGCCATAACTTTTGACTCAGGTATCAGAACGAGACACTTTTTTTTTTTTAATCAATGCTCATTCAGAGATCTTTACTGTTTTAAAAAAAAATCACATCTTAAAGGACCAACACCGCTGTGATGCTGGTGGTGCTGAAATCAGCACCGAGATGATGGTGCTGGTTTTTAATAACCAATATCATATTAGTTGTTGCAATCATGAAAGGAGAGAGAAAAGTTTAATTTAATTTAAGAGGAAAGAGAAGAGAAAAAAAACGTTGAGAGGAAAAGAAAAAGAAAAAGTGTTGGCAGAGGAGTAATGCAAGAATTAGGTGTGCTCTTTGGGATTTTGAGATTATGGTGCGCCTTTTGGGAATTTAATTACCTTATGTGCACCCTTTGATAAATTGCCAAACAAATTATATGGCAAAGATGGCCATTTTTACTCTTTTTTATTTTTCTTTTCAATTTCCACTTAGTTCTGGAAAATAAAACTGCTAAGGTAAAATTGAAAAAGTTTCCAGGAAAAAAAATATCTTTCAGAAACATTATAACATTCTTTGGGAAATACCAAAGTGTTAGAAAAATAAAAATATAGTAATGAAAGTCTCTGGTGAAAGAAAATTAAGGACGACTTTACTTTGAGGCAAGGAACCTGAGGGTTAAAGAAAGATGATAGAGGAAAAAATTCCTCGCATGTCTTTCCTTGGGAGAAAGAAAAGGTGTGTTTCCCTCCTCACAATGTCCTTGGAGAGAAACTTTAATTTCAAAATTTAATTGTTTAAAGACAACAAACAGTTTCAAAACAAGATTATAAAGACTCCAAAAATATTTTTTTATTGAATTGGGAAGGCTTGCACACAACTTGTGGCTTTCTGGCTAATTTAAGTGCTAACTGAAACCTACACTGCAGGGGAAATAATTCTCCCAGTGTGTCCTTATCTACCTCTATTGTCATGGAACGGTTGCCTGGGAAACATTTCCCCAGGATAGTTTCTGCTGTTGTTTCCTTCCATCATAGGAAAATGGCCCAAAATAGAAAGAACGAAATCTCAAAAGTTACTATATGAAGCAATTTAACATACTGATGAGTCCAAGCTGTATGCAGAAGATTTCACCATTCCTACAAAGTATGCCTCGTCCCATGGCTCCAAATCTGCACTTCTTTCACTCAAGTATTGTCTCTTGCATTCTCGTATTACATTGAACTCCTAAACAAGATACACCAAAACCACAAGTTATTTGCCAGCATTTAAAAGGAAATGAACTCATGTCATCAACGTACCTCATCAGCTTTGCATCTCACATGTTTGCTTAAATCAAGCAAAAATGACATAGCGACATCAGGTGACCCAGCCATGTTAGGGCGAATTGCAAAGTCAGCATAGGATTTGTATTCCATTATCTAAATAAACCACTAGGACGTTAGAATAACAAAGATCAAGCACCACAGGAAAGATAGAACAAGACGGACTGAGCTAACAAGTAGAATAATAGGTTGGGAAATTCTCCCAAAATAAGGAAACAAGGAGATCATCTAACAACTCAGTAACCAAGTTTACATGAACAAGAAAATCATAATTTATATCAAAAATTTCTTTGGCCTACATTATTACAGAAGTATTCTGGAGAATTTTGTCCTTTTTGGGAAATCACTATAATCTTCTGGTGATGATTCATTTCTTAGTGAAATTCTGTGCAGTGGAAAGCCACAAGAATAAATAAGTAGATATTGGTGGGTGTTTATATGCTAAAGAATTGTTCCTTAGAAAATTGAAGGATATTTTGGTGGAAATGTTCGTCCTCCAGTGTATTGTTTGGTATTGTTAAATGTCCCTGAGAATTATGGCAGAGAAGTGTCAGCAAATAATGAATTCTCAGTGTTTCTTTGCCAATCGTTGGCAGGTTTGAATTAGGATTAAGGTCATTACGACTTGCAAGAGTTTTAGCTTTTTCTGGAACTGAAGGCAAGAGTTAGCCTTGCTCTTTGAACTGAAATACATATTTCTCTAGTGAAAAACAAACAATGGCTTTGCTGCAATTGTGATCTTTCAACCAATAAAGATGAAAATTAAACACTCTCATAATGATATCAACAAAAAAGTATGCAAGAATTTGTTACCATATTGATTGCCAAAAGAATACTACTAATTGTTAAGGTCTAAAAGATTAACAAATGAAATCTAATTAAATTAGATGGCAATAGTAGCAAAGAATTGCAAGAATTAGAAACACCAAAGAAGTACCTGTGCAAGTTCATGACGAGCACTTATAAGTTTATTGAGAACATCAAGATTTGCATGTGGCATGGAATTTCCCTTCATGTATGATTGTTTTCTTACCTGAATAGTTTGAGAAAATGAGTTATTTGACTGGCTTATATTCATTATCCAGTAGCTCTTATTATAAGAATGTAGAGATTCTTTGAAGGAACTCAGTTAAAAATTAACGTTGGAAAGAGCATCCTCATCTAAGGAAACCGTGCATGAGAAACTAAACAAAGAGGACAAAGCAAAGATATGAACAAGGATCTTCACAGTAAAACATTATTCAAATTAAAGTAGTCCCAGATTACCTAGAGATGAAGAAGAAAAAAATATAGAATCATTAGAGGACCATCATGTATGCTTGCTTATTTGTAAACAATTTAGATGAAGTTTAGTTACTAATGTACTGACATGCAAAATCAACATAAATTCACAAGCTAAGACAAATAGAGACTCTTGAGTATCACTGAAAATTTTCATCAATTGGCAATCACAGGTTAAAAAATCACAACAGATTGGAATCAGCCTATTTTTTCACTCAATAACAACCATACCAACTAGTTCAAGTTGACAAAATTAAAATGGACCAAAAACAGCTAAAATCATTATCTCACAAAAAGATAAAAGAGGATGTTAAAAAAATTGTCATTTCGAATCAAATATGGCGTACAGTGACCAAAAACAAAATCAGAATAGAGCAAAAATAGCTAAAATTATCATCTCACAAAATGATAAGTGGAAGGAGTGAAAAAACTGTCATTAGGAATCAAGGTTTAAAATCTTCATATCATGTCATTCCAATATAATTTTGATACTTATTTAATTGAATTATTAGTAATAACATAATCAATTTCAGTTAATCTACATAAATTTAATTGATTATTTGCTCAGTAATTAATTATATTGTTAAATATATTTGTTGATAAATTTAATACTCTCAGCTTTTAGAATTAAAAAAGTTTGTAACCTTTAGTTTAATTTTTAGCATTAGTTATATTTCTTTTGTTTTATGATAATTTATGGTTAGTTTATACAATTTTTACAGAAAACATTGAAAAGAAATGAGATCTTCTCTAGTCAGTGCATGCTTTACTTTTAAATTCTACAAAATTAGAACAATTTCAGATTTGAAAACCTAAGCCCAAGAAGCTTTCAGTGTTGATGTAGTTTTGTTTGAAATGATTTGATATTTTTATTAGTTTATATAATTGTTTAAAATTTATTTAAGAGCATTTAATAGACCATCAAATATAAATTTTTTAATAATTTATTTCATAAAATATAAATAAAAAATCTCTTCTGGATGCAATGAAATAATATTGTTTCTTTAACATAACCATAATTCACAGGTGGACAAAAAATAAAAAAGATGAAAAGTTTCAAATTTTAGGATGTAAAATATTATGTTTATATTTTTAAAGTTAAATATGTGAAACTTGATTAGAACTCGACTAATTAAATTTGAGGTTTAAGATGTTTTCAATAAATATATGAAACTCAAAAACATTTTATGTGGACAAAAAAAATGATTTAAAATTTTTTGGATGTAAAAATTATTTTTAAATTTTTAAAAAATTAAATATATGAAACTCAATTTGAATTCGACTCAATTAAATTTGAAAATTTGTGGTTCAATAAAATAACATTTAAATTCGAAAATAAAGTTTTTTAGAAAAATAATTTTAAATGATGAGTTCACACATATTGCAATTATAATGTTAATTAATTAATAGTTCAATAAAATAAATTTAAAACTATGGGAAAAAATAAATAATTTTTTATTTAAAAAAAATAAATCTTCATCTTAATCAAAATGAGGTGTCAAATCCAAGTTATGTGTTGACATTTGAATCAAAGCTAAGAGAAAACGATTCGATATTCAATCAAACTAGCAATGTTTAGTTCTTATTGTTTGCTAACATAATCTCTCGGTCTCTTCCAAAGTTAGAACACAAGAATATTCACTAATACTAGATACCAAATTTTGTCATATTTAGAGTTTTATAGTTTAAGTTATTTTTAAAAGATCTTAAAATAACTAATTAAGTTATATCAAATTAACCTTTTAAGTTTTGCAGTTGAATAGAAGTTGGTTTAGTGTTAAATTGAGCTAATCAAGTAGATATGAGTATTAGGATAAGTGGGTTCAAATATAGCTCCATATGAATTTATTTTGATCTATTTAAAACAAAACTTATTTTATATATAGGAAACTTATTTGAATTTTCATAAAGTTAGATATTTATAAAATTATTCTCCCGTTGTCTCCCCACTACTTCCATAGCCCGCCTACCCTCTCATTGCCCATTTCATGAAATAGCTAACACTTCTATTATCTATTGCACCCTTCCCTCTCATTAGGTTATTCCTCTTCTTGTTCTGATCGAACTTTGTTGATCTCACCTAATGGAATAAGGTTTGGTTATTGTTGTTCTCTTCGAACTTCCTTTTCTACTTCCCTCTCTTCTCTTTATGAAGTTTTTATGTCTATGTCAAGCGCGTGTTGATCAACAAGTGAAATGGTGATTTTCATCTGTGCTAAATGGGAGGGCTTTCACTTGAAACCTTGTTTGGAATCAAATTCAGAGAATAATAAAAAAATAAAAAATAAAAATAATGTGCAACACTACTAGGAATTTAAATTTTATAATTATCATTAAAACTTAATTATATCAAATTTCAATAATTCATCTTAATGTCTCTGTAATACTAATTTAAGCAATAAATCATGATTTAATATAAAATTTCCACTACTTTCAGTTAATTATTATTTTGTATTGGTAAACTTGTATAGTATTAACACAAACTCCATTTTTCTTATGTTAATAATAAATTTAACACATACTTCGGTAATCATATTATATTGTGTTAAATGAGTCCTCTATACTTTTCTTAAGTGATATTAATTGTCTCCAATACTTCATTGTTTTTTTTGGATAATTCGATCGTCAATGAATTAAATAAAGATCTACATTAAAATATATTATATTAGCACTTCTTTACTTTAAATTATTATAAACCATTAAGCCAATTGGCCAAACAATTTTCACTTTGTGCCAACGAAGCTTTGGTCTAAGACACTGTTTAAGTCATAAAGTCTTTCTTGACAAACTAAATTTCTAAGTGGAAGGTTGTGCCTGATGGACAGATCCACCACATGGGACTCATGGGTGCCAAGCCTGTGGCGAGTGGAATCAAAGCCTTTTGCTACACCAAGAATCAATTCTTCAAAACACAAGTGTGTAAAACAACAGGTATAGTCTTCGGCAATGCTAGAGAAGGCATTAGCGAGTTCTCACAGAGTAATCCATCAACAGCCCCACAACAAGTAATGACACTGAGGTGGTCATCAACCACAAGCAAACAAAAAACCATGAGGACTAAAGATAGACAAAATGACTTGAAAGATAGACAAAGTGTGAGAAACAACTACTGAACTAGTCCTAAGCATGGATCAAATAGATGAGCACAAAGAATTGTTGATGCAATCGGCCAAGATCACGATTGACCGAACTCGAGTTAGGATCGATTTGAGTTTTGATATTTAACAACATGTATTTGACAATATGTGTTGACTTGATCAGGGAAAGTCCAAGTATGGTGACTTAGCAAAGAAAAAGTCCAAGTATGAATATTTGATAAAGAAAGTCCAAGAGTGGAATCTTGGCAAAAAGAAAAGTCCAATTGTGGTGACTTGGCAAAAGAAAAGTACAAATATGAATACTTGGCAAGGAAAGTCCAAGAGTGAGTCTTGGCAAAAGAAAAGTCTAAGTATTGAATACTTGACAAAGGAAAGTCCAAAAATGGATTCTTTGCAAAGGGAAAGTCCAAATGTGTAGGCTTCGCAATGGAAGTCCAAAAGCGTGGCTCTTAGCAGTGAAGACCCGATAGCATGACGAAGCAATGGAAGCATTTGAAGGTTAGCGCAAAGGATAACGAGCATGAGCTCGGAAGCATCCATGAGGCATGAGGCTGATGGAAGTAGCTTGAAGGCTTAGATATAGGCTAAGGAGTGGTGAAGTCTCGAAGGTGTGGCCTTTTGACAAAGAAAATACCCGATAGTATGATTAAGCTAATGGAAGCACTTGAAAGCTAGCGCAAAAAGGGACGAGTATGTGCTCGAAAGCATCCTTAAAGCGTGAGGCTGATAGAAGTGACTTGAAGACTGAGATCTAAACTAAGGATAAGTTCCAAGTATGAGAGGATTACACTTGATGAGTTAAACCTCAGTTTTGAAGTTTATCAATCAATTGATGGGTTTACCAGTCAACTGATATTACTGTTGAGCAGTTGTTGAGTTGAGAGCTCGACTGGCAGGGACCAATCGATTAGTGTGGTGACCAGTTGACTGGTGAGGATGATCAATCGACTGTTAGCACTGTGGTCGGGCACAGAAACTTGGTCAGTCGACTGGTGGTATTGTGCAGCTCCACAGAGAGGTTACCAGTCAACTGATGGGGTAAAACAGTCGACTGGTACTGTGAGCAATCAACTGATAATGGTTATCAGTCGACTGATTCACTTAAACCCAATGTGGATTATGTCATTAGACTTTTGACTTTAAATTCTAAAATCTCAATTGTTTTCAATTTCAATTTTACAATTTAAAGGAAAGAAGTTCATCTCAATCTTAAATGGGCAAAGGAATGGCAACTCCAAATGTGGATCTTGACACTATTCAATTTA
>JBAMHZ010000008.1:5677777-5688367 GCA_037177395.1 Alpinia galanga | reverse complement strand
TTTAATCCCGGAACCTAATTAAAAAAAAAACCGGTTGCGGGATTAAATTCCCGGAACCTGATTAAAAAATTAAAAAAAAAATCAATTCCGGGATTAAAATCCCGGAACTGCCTTCTCTCACTCATTTTGGTAATAAGTTTTGATTTTACCTATTTCCGTAATAAGTTTTGTTCTCTCACCTATTTACAAAAAATTCCCGATATTATAATGGTGCAAGTGAAAGTTGAAAAACATTTAATATCATATTTATGTTATAGACCTAGGCAAGAACCTGGATGTAAATATCATTAACACTCACACCTACTCATAATTTTTATAGACCTAGACAAAAAAAATTCCCATTAACAACATGGCCAACCTAAGCCCTCATTGTAGCGAAGAAGTGGTGGCATGTGTTAAAGCTGGAGACATGCCTAAAGTCACTCACATAGAGGTGATAAACATGGAAGCGTCTTGAGGTAATGTTTGTCATAGTTATAAATGTCATAGCCAAGCCTGGTACTATTTCAACATGTTTAGAGATGGTAAAAAAAATGACGCATTGCAAGGGTTGCAAGAAGACTTTCACTTGCAGATCTTCCAGTGGGACTAGCTTCATTATTTGCCACATAAAAATTATGAGTAGGTGTGTAGCGTTAATGATATTTACATCCAGGTTCTGGCCTAGGCCTATAACATAAATATGTTATTAAATGTTTTTCATCTTTCACTTACACCATTATAATATCCATCTACTGAACTCACAAGGTTAACTATGGTTAAAAAGGGTTACTGATAATATGAATGATGCAACGAATATAGTAATTACATAAAATATTTTTCATCATTAGACCTTCATTATCATTCATTTAACTGCCAGATGTACTACTAACGAGCAAAGTTTATTTGTAGCAGTCAGATAACAACGATATCAACTATTAAATGATATGAGATGTATGCCGAACATAATTTTGAAGTCATAAGTGAAAGAAATAAGACAATTTTCCAAATAGCTTTAAGAAAAAGGAGTTTTCAGCACAGAAAATTTACAAATATCCGCCTATAAATTAAGATGCAAAGGCGTATGAATGCAGGTTAAGAAGCCCATTTGAATAGTTTACCTTACAAAAACAGGAAATTTCTTACCAGGTGACCCCGGAAAGCAGTCTGGATCTTGACTGCAGCAACCTCTTGTCTTGTCTTGCCGGGGAACTTTGTCGAAACTATGGTGTGGGTGGCATCTCTTGCGGTAGTAACTGCAGGTTCTGGAGGATCAAGAGCGGTGAGCTGCAGAGAGTTAGCATAGTTGCTTTCCTCAATCTCAACCTCCACCACTTTATCCTCATCTGGATGAGGCAGCAGCGAAGGAACTACCTCTCGGCCAGCAACCTCTACTGTCCCAGCAGCAGATACATCCCGAAGTCGGGATGTCC
Organism: Alpinia galanga; assembly: GCA_037177395.1. Lineage (NCBI taxonomy): Eukaryota > Viridiplantae > Streptophyta > Magnoliopsida > Zingiberales > Zingiberaceae > Alpinia > Alpinia galanga. The sequence continues at coordinate 5,686,955 of JBAMHZ010000008.1, read as the reverse complement.
CGCGTCCCAATTTATTTTTCGATTTCTGTGAAAGAGAGATCAAAGACCACATAATTTTAACCATCAGGAGCAGCTCGGTAGCAGAGATGCTAAAAATAGATTGGGGCCAAAACTCATACTTCTCTCTTCTCCTTCGATTTGTGGCCGAAGACCTTCTTCACGGCGCCGAACCACTTGGCCCTCTTCCCCATTCCCACCTCTTCTTCTGCACAATTAACTCACAAATATTACGAAACTCATCGAGGATCCAAATGAAAAGGGAAATCCAGATCTCGAGCTAGTAGATGAAACATATGAGACCTCCATTACTTGAATATTTTCAATGAAGATTTCTACCCGTGAAAAAGGAAGAATAATCAAAGAACTGAAATAGCAGATTGGCAACAGATCTCATCTCACCTGGCGGAACGAGGAATCCTCAACCTCCTCGCTGCAGTCTCTGGATCTGCGCGTCGCCTCGACTTGAGAGACGAAGCATCAACGGAGCAAGCGGAGCGATGCTCTCTCTCTCTCTCTCTCTGCCGGTGGCAGCTGTAGTGGAAGGCTGGCAATGGAAGAGGAAGGATTTGAGAGGCGGATCTGGGTCTCCACTCTGGGGCTCCGCGCACTGGAGCCGACCGGGCCCCAAAAGACACGCGATGTCTCACTGGAAAGTGATGACGCATTTAGTGGGTATTTGAATGTACCAACTGGCCTAGCTGCCGGCCTCCATCCGTTTATTATCTTTAGATAGTTCAATTAAAATAAGCTGTCCAAAGCATATATTTAATCCACGTGTCGAGCTGAGCTGCAGGGACGCAGTGGAAAACTCGATTTGCTGGAACAGACGAAGCTTTCTTCATTTTCATTTTAAAAAATAATAATAACAACACGCAATTCTCCTCTTGCAGTAACTACTTGCTGCATTTATCTTCGTGTAGGACCTTCATTGTTCTTTGTGCAAGGAGCTTTTCAAACATTCCTCACTGCTTGATGTAGGTCCAAAAAAAAAAACTGAAAAAGATGACAGCCCAAGAAAAAGATGATGAATATTTTTATGATTTTCAACATCAAATTTTCCTATGCAAGTGAGATTAGGAACGAGATGCAGCTCTCGATGCTAATCCAGAAATCAAGATATTATACATGAGCGACCAATATATTTGAAAACATATACAGAAAGACTGTAGACCTGCTTATCCCTGACATAAGGAGACTACAATGAGGGTTGAGGCATGAAATGCAAGAATTCTTGTAAACAAATCAATCCGTCAATTTATTTATCAATCACTGAGAGGTCTTAAAAAGAAACGGAAGTAGCAGATAATTTAATCAACAAACCACATCGGTTCTCCATTTATCTCACCATTATATATATCATCTTAAGCTTCGATGGAGTTGCCTGCCTTAACTTTGGACTTTTATAATGATTAAGACTGGATCTCTACATCCTTCATAGATGCCATGTCCATCTTGGGAGGACCTGAGTTTCTCCTCATGACAGCAGGAGATGTTGGAGCAAATTGTTCTGCTGTGGGGAATGACAATCTCTTCTTGGCAGAAGATATATCAGCAGGCTCAATGTTGTTATTTGGAAGGCATTGGAAGCGGGACTTTGCTCTTGCAGATTCTGTTGGTGCCATGTAGCTTGGCACGGCTATTGAACCAGAAAGGCTCTCATCATCCCTTGCCGATGCAGCTGCCAAGCTGTGCCTCCGAGATCTATCCGACTGCATGCTAATCATGCTCCTCGAGTCATCTTCCGTTGAGATCCAAACCGGTTTTGGGCTTGCAGATTTACTCTTCCCCAGTGTCCAAGGGGGCCTCACAGGTGGTGTTGCTGGGGACTGGCGGTTTGCAGGTTGATTTGGTTTCTGAACTGCTGCTGGGGAAAACTTATCTGAATTAGTATTCCTATTAGCATAAGCTCTTAAGATCTCTCCACCTCCATCACTCTGAATGCTGCTCTTTACAGAAGCATGGTCGTCCGGTAGTTCTTTTTCAGTTTTGCGATTAGTCTCCCAAGACCTTGCTGCCATCCAGCGCTCCAACCAGCTCCAGCCCCATTGTAGATTGTTGGGATCCATAAACATCGGACTCACAGGTTTTGTGGAGCTCTTCCACTGTTGCAAACCAAGTATCAAGGGTAGAAATGTTATTGCCTGGCCTTTTCCAACACTAGCTTTTTTTAAGCAGTTATAATTATGATTAATCAAACTCTTAACTACAAAAAGCCACGTCGATAAAAGAAAATTGCAACTATTGAGATATGCATGTTAGGTTTAGAACAAACAATAACCAGATAAGTGGTAGCAGATTTCGTTAACATTGCAGAATGTCATGGATGTTTAATGCGCTGAATTACCTGATGAGAAAATGCGTAAGCTAGTGCTCTCTCTCTTCTTATTGCCGCTTCTTGCTTGTTCAATAAACTTGCTTCAATTTGCTCCTTTGTTTGCAAACTGTCATCCCAATCTTCTCCCATCTGTCACCAAATGGAACTTTAGCAAGCTAAAGTCGAAGTATGTTTTGTTCTATGTTCTACATTAACATTTAAACCAGTTTCTAAATATTTTCTCAGGGCAAAATATTCCAGAAAAATTAGAATTTGAAATATTATGAACTCTTATGAAAAAAAAAAAATCAATTTCTGGCTGAAATTATGAAATTTGCCATATTTCATTTCTCATAATCAAAAGTCCTATAAACATATTGAAAGATCATGTCCAACATGTATCTTTAAACGAGTAGCAAGCATCCAGAAAAATTGAGAATACTTGGAAACATGACTCCTGCTGATAAGTATCTCCGAAGCACCATAACTTAGGCTTAAGTAGCTGACTCAATCTTCCAACTTTCTGTTTATTGTTTTTCTATGGACAATTCAGTTATCTGAATGCTTTTAATGGATAGCTGGTGTTTAATCTTGTTCAACTACTACACATACTCATCCTTACTTTGATGATCATCATCTCCAAATTTTTATTGGAAAAGATCAGGGAAATCAGAAAAAACTGTAAAGAACAGCAAGGTTTTGCATCTAATCATGGTTTAGCAAGATATCTTTATTATTAAACAGAAACAAGCATTTGAAACATCAGGTGAAAAGGTTTACCTTCAAACTTTCAAGCTCTCTTTCATGTTTAAGCAGCATCTGCCTTTGAAGAGCCTGGTTTTCCTCAAGCATCCTAATTCTCCTTGCCCGAATCTGCGATTGGATCCTAGCCAGTGTCTGCATGCACTTTAATGTGGTTGTTGCTTGGCGCTTAACAGAGTTACCATCGATCAGTGACTTAAGCCTAACCAATCCTTTCAAGGCCCGTAAAGCTCTCCTTGCCTTGTTCAAGGGTGAACCAGTAAATTAGGCAAATGATAACTAATAATGTGAAAACCTAAGTTTGGAGAAACTAATTACGTGTGGCATAGATGTTTAGGGAACTAGCAAAGGTTATGAAATGTTATGAGAAATTATTGTGAAAAAATGGTTTAACGAACTTGGATCAATAATCTAGACCCAAAAAATGGAACTAAGATAATTTTTGAACCAGTATTGGAAGAAAAAAGCTATAACAAATTTAAACATAATACTACCAAACTACAACTATGATGTTCCAACCAGAAGTTTAAAAAAATAAATTGAATTTTAGACTTACGATGAATCAAAGCTAGTAAAAAATTATCTATTTGTGGAAACTATAAGAATCAATGTTCTCATTAGATGCACCACATTTATTTATGTATTAGCTTGTTCCTCCAAAATTTTATTTGGATTTACTTTCCAAATATGCTTAATTAAGTTTCCAATTATTATACACTTAATCAAATGGTAAACAAGTTAGGTGAAAAAAAATTATCTTGGAATGCTTTAAGCATGTAGAAACGTGCTGAGTGTCAAGAAAACACTATACCAAACTAATACAGTTCTACCTGCAGATCATAACACCCACATAGATCCATACTTCAAACCTATACAGCTCTGGCTGCAGATCTACCTGATCTGAGACAGGTTATGACCAATGAGATGGTATTATTGGATTCTAATGCTAAACTGTGTTGTTTTTCCCTCTAGAAAATTTATTGAGCAACATAAGGGTATTACAATTAAAGCATACCTGAAGAGTTCATTCATAGACCTAAAGTTCTATTAATGGTGAAAAGATATATGCAAATATATGGTGTTAACTATCTAGATACATTCTTTCTTATGGCTAAGGTTAGTTAGCTTGTCTTTTTCTTACATTAAAAATTATATTTTAAAAGCCACTACATCAATTAGAATCAAAAATATTTTTCTTCATGGTGATCTAGATGAGGAGTTAAATATAGAGCATCCTACTAGGTTTGTTGCTCAAGAAGAGATTGGTCAAGTATGCAAGTTGATGTAGTCTCTGGATGAACACATTGTTTGATCAATACAATATATTCTTCTTTATCTTGCATACTTAGAAGTAAATCATATCACTGAATGTTTCACTTTATCTCTGAGAAACCTATCCTTATTATTATTTTTATACAGATAGTATCATCATTAATGTTGATGACTCTATAGGAATTACAAAACTAAAGCAATACTTTCATCCACACTTCTTGACATAGAGGTTACCCAATCAAGGAGAGAGACATCTCATTATGAAAATATGTATTTGATATACTTGAGGTTAGCATGTTGGAAATATAGCCAACTGATAGCTATCTATATATTCTAGGTTATAAACTGAGGTAGAACAAGGATAGTTATCTAATCCAAGAAAATATAGACTAGTTGAACTAGTACTGACATTTCATTTTCTTGAAGTGTGCTTAGTTAGTTACTTGAGGTTCCGTGTCATGACCATTATGAAGTAACCCTATGGATTCTAGATATCTCAAGGTTGTTGCAGAAAGGGTCCCCTGTATCATAACATCATGACCAACTAAAGATTATAAGTTATACACATGCAACCCCAACCCTTGAATTGATAAGTGATCGTCAACAAGACATTGTATTCTTAGAGACAACCTGATATCAGAAGAAAAGAGTGACAGACAATTTGTTGCTATCAGGTCAAGCGCAAAGGCCCAGTACAAGGCTATACCTCTATCACTACATGTGAACTTTTTGAATCAAAACAATTAATAATAAAAGGCAGCCCGGTACACGAAGCTCCCACCATGCGGGGTCCCGGAGAAGGATCCATTGTACGCAGACTTATCCAGCTTTTTTTTTTTTGCAAGAGGTTGTTTTCAGGATTTGAACCCGTGACCTCTTGGTCACAAAGCAGCAACTTTACCGTTGCGCCAAGGCTCCCCTTCAATCAAAACAATTAATAATGAAGTCGGATAATATTTCTTTCAAGATCATAAAGCTATATTATAATAATTAAGCTATCATGCACGTTACTTTCATTCCTATTTTTAATTAAAGGATGAACAATATAGAGATTTATTGTCATTTCAATTCATTTGAGAAAAAAATGGAATCTAAGGAGACCAACACCCATTTTTTCAATCCAATAATCAATTAGTATATTTTCTAGCTATGTCACTCGTGGCAAGTGTTGAGGACCTAAGGACCTAATTAAATAGAATAAGACAATTGCAGATATACAAACCATATATCAAGGTAGAGGAGCGCACTTGACTAATGAAAGAAATACCTTGACGTTCAAAAATTTATATAAACATGATACAACCAAGGTTTAAAATCTAAGTCATGCTCTAGTTTTGGTCTTGAACGATACTATTTTAATATTGTATCGATGTTTCGATGCATAGTGCGAGTAATGAATTGGAGTTGAAGAAAAAAGGAGATGAAGTATAAGGAAACATTATTGCACCAAGCATGGTTTTAAATCTTGTATCATGCCAAGCGAAACGATTGAAATATATTACCAAAACCTAATACTGCTGGTCAATATAGATAATACTTCTTTCCTTTACTTCATCTCCTTCCTCCTTCACCCTTCAATTTGTCATCGGCATCATGCATTAAAGCATTAGCATGATATTAGAATAGTATCTTTTTAGTCAAAGACCAAAACTACAGCACAGTTCAAGATTTTGAACTTTAGTACCGAGTGATATCAAGTTTTGATGATTTACTGAAATGTTTCCACCATTTCGCCAGGCATGGTATAAGATTTCAAATCATGGATAGAACTACTAATGTGTTATGTTATGCAAAATATTTTATCCACACAATTAAACGTGATGTCACCAGATGTATCATGGGGTGAATGATGAAGGGACATGAGTCCATATCCTTTAACATGCTATCAAAAAGAGTGTCCACCTACCAAACCCAACATTGTCTAACTCCAAAGACCATTTAGTATTCTGCCTCAAGTAATTCTATAAGCTAACTCAGTTGTTGATTCGCATGCGGTATTAAATGGGCCCATTATCCTTCCAAGTTTCATACAGACACCCTTGGTCAGCATCCCCAATTTTCATTTAGACACCTTGGTCAGCTTCACCAATTAAGGAGCCTAGTGATATGCCAAAAACTATGGTTGTACTATAATAAGGGCATCATCCCTAATGTACAAGGAAATGTTGTACTAATAATATTTTTACCATTATTATTTCTCTATATCCTTTTCTTAAGCAAAGTTGTGAACTTAATCAACAAATGAAGTGTGTCTGCTAGCCCTAGAGCTCCTTTGAATAATTTGACTTTTATAGAAAGGTAGCAAAAGATATTTAATTTCTTGTCTTGTTCTTCCTGAGTAATTCTCTGAGGTGAGCAACCTCCCTTGTGGCTCCAACAACACGAATGGCAGGTTCTGGAGGATAAGGAACAGCAATTCTTGCTCTCCACCTCTACCACTCTATTCTCATCTGGATAAGCCAATGGTAGAGGAACTACCTCACAACAACAATCTTTATATTTTAAGCCATATCTGCACAAGCGAGCAGGGATGTCCTGGCTCCTAATTTCTTCTTCAATCTTTGAAAGATCAAAGATCTCATCTTCCATTTTTATATCAACAGTAGCAGCTTGGTGGCAAAGATCAAACAAGCACAGGGCGCATGTAATCTTCTTCTTTTGTTCCTCTTTGATTCATGGCTGAAGACCTTCACAATGTCGAACCTCTTCACCTTCTTCCCCATTTCCTTGTTCTTATAAGGGTCTTTGATTCTCAAGGATCAAAATCAAAATGGGAAGCTGAACCTTGAGTCAGTACAAGAAACATATAAATGAAAGATCGATCTACAATCTGACAGAACGAGCCTAACAATTTACACAACACCAAAGCGACATACTTTCCAACAAAGATCTAATCTTTTCCATGAAAGTGTGTTTTTTATAGTTCAGAGATAAAAGTGTTTATGCTAAACAGAATGAAGCAAAAATAACTTTGCAGATTCAAAGTAACTATAGGTGGAATTGGAAGCTCTCAAACTCCTCGCTGCAATATCTCTGTAACTTAGTTTCATATTAACATTAGAGGCCAAGCATCAACAACAAGAAGCAAACAAGCAACCATGGAATCAACTACTTCCTCGTTCCCACAGGTACAGAGAAAAAAAGAAAAGGCTTTCTGAACCAGATGTGGGGCAGACGCTGCTGTCTTCAGGTAGAGTAAGTTAGTAGCCTGCTTCAGGACCCAAGTCCAATTAATGGATATAAAATAACTATACCAAACTGACGAAAATTCTTGTATTCTTGATGTTCAGTTCTGGCCATATTAATAGTTCAATAACATGGAGGGTATGTCGGATCAATGGAATGTCTGGCTAGAAGGGGAAAGGCTGAATAAAAGGCATCCCTTGATCACAAATTCTTGTGCAAAACATAACATTCAGCCATTAGTTGCTTGAGGGCATTTTTGCGTGTTTACTCATGTCAAGTAGATGAGTATACAACAGAAATAACAAAGATACAAACATAAATCACTTGAACACAAAGATTTAATATGATTCAGAGATCCTATTTCTAACCACAACCTATTGACACATCCACTGCTTCAGCCCTAAATGTTCCACTATGAACTACACTATGATAAGAGGTATTGGGGGAACCTCCTATAACGTTTGAGTAGAAATAAAACGAGTAGCTTAAGAGAGAATACCAAGAGTTTGAATTGAAACTTTCAAACTTGACTCAAGCCCTTGGAAATTTTGAGCATTGTTAACCCTTGATCTGAGGAGTTTTAAGAATGTTTTTGTGCGAACACTTCCAGCTTGAAGTTCCCCAAGAGCTTTTACAATAAGTCCTCCAATGGACACATTTTATAAACCTAAAATCAATTGAAAATCCCCAAATGAATTGGTTGAGTAGCATGGTTGAGCATATGTTACAACCATCAACTAGATCATCCATCAACTACATTTCCACCTCTAATCAATTGGAAACAACATGCAACTAATTATTGCTTGAATAGAAATTTTTTTTTTACAAACTATTGCATTCAGTCAACTCCTTGAGCAATTCACATGATTCATTCGACTAAATTTACGTTGAATTGACTATATTTAGTTGATGGTCCCTCTTTCACTCAACCTTGATCTCCTATGCCAACACAAGATCTGGAGACCGAATTAAGTCACTAAACCACGATTTAGGACTAGTAGGCCCCATGCCGAAGATTTCATACCAAACCCTAGGTAGTATACCCCTACCTAACTAAACACATCTTCCTGACCAAAGACAAAATCCCCAAAATTACTAAACCAAAATTTAGGACTAGTAAGCCCCATGCTGAAGATTTCATACCAAACCCTAGGTAGTATACCCCTAGCAAAGATAAAATCCCCAAAATTACACTTCACTCACGTAATCTTTCATGTTCTCATGCCTCCAGGCCTTTCACACCTAATGCTCCTCGACCTAGAGTACATTTTGTCAGGTCTAGCTCCATCAAATGCTCCAAGATCCCCAATCTTTCTCCATGTCATATGATCCTCCATGGCTAAAAGTTCACCTCGTGCTCAGCCACTAGGCCATTGAGCACATGATCTCCACAACTATAACCATTTGATGCTCCCTATCTTAGAGTATCCTCCAAACTCCACCAAAACTAACACTCATTCTAGGCGTCAAATTCATTAAGAACAAATCAATATGACCCTCTTGATTCCACTAACTTGGCAAGCTCCATGTGCCCTATGCCAAGTCAATACACACTTAAAGTGTTAGGTATGCAAATTAAACAAAGCTTAAAGGAGTTATGGATTTAATCGGGGAAGAAGTAGGATTTAGTTTAATAAATTACCG
>JBAMHZ010000008.1:5614865-5625557 GCA_037177395.1 Alpinia galanga | reverse complement strand
ACTTTCTCCTTCGCTATAATGTGGGTATCGGCGTATCGTATCGGTATCGGTATCCGATACTTAAAAAAAAAATTAAACAGAATATCCGTGCTACACAGCCATTTACTGATGCCTAGGAAAGCCATCCAGAGTCATATTTAGTTGTTCTAATTCTTGGTTATTCATTTTTCATTAGTCAAACTTGGATTATTGAACAACTGCATATTGCTTATGGATCTGATTGTTGTTACTGCAGGGAAAAGGATACTGATATTGCATTTGCTCAAGAAACAATTGATGAATATAAGGTAACATGACAGATGAGCTGTATCAACTCGTGAGACATATTTGCTTTCTAGTTGGATTGCTACTGCATCCATTGAATTTCAAATGTATGATATTATCCCTATAAATTACTTGAAGAAATTTTATAGCATACATTGGGGCTATACAAAACTTATAATAACTAAAGATAGACAATTATTTGTGTGGGTCAATTAAATTTGAGTAAAAATTTCAGCCTAAATATATTATATGATGAAATGATACTATCAAAATACCAATGAGGTATAAATATAGTGATGCCAATGTTGAGATTATATCATAGCCCAAGGGAGTTCATGTGGTCAGCATAAGAGGATGTTAAAACTGATGTGTGATAACGAATAAAGGTAGTGCATGGTGAAGGGGCAGTAAATAGTGGAATCAGCAGGGGTAGATTGGTTGAGGCTACGTGAATTGCAAGATAAACTAAAGGTAGAGGACAAGCAATGATGATACTGGGCTGAGGTGTGGATTCAAAGAGGCAACTGACATATGATAGTGGGGCAAGGATTGATGGGTCACATTGTCAAGGAGGCAAGCTGAATCTGAGTGAACTAAGCTAGGAATGCTGGCAGAGAGTGGAGGTCGATAAGCAGAGGCATGTTCAGTTATGCCAAAATACAGATTGTTGGTAAAATTCTGGTGCTATGGTTGCTAGCTTTAGCAAGTGATGAGTTAGGTTATAGTGAGAGGGAGATTGAATATTAGGGTTGGATAGATATATTTTATATGTAACAAATTATATATAGAATCAATTTTAAAATTTATTATATTATATTCATTTCTTGGAGATATTGTTGGTGTTAATTGAACCCACTGGATATATAAAAGGCTAGAACCGTGGTAATAACTATATTGTGCTATAGCTTTATACCCCATCCTTTTGTCTTTATCATGTGAAAGTTTGATCTCCTGCTCAATATAAAATTACAACTTGTTCCTCTTTTTTTTTAAATAATATTTTCAATTTCATCCATAAAATACCATCCTCATAATTTTTAGTTTTTTTTAATTTTCTCCTTTTTAATAATTTTCATTTCACTCCTAAATCTTTTAACTTAAATTACACTTTGCCCTTTAAACTTTTCAAATTTTGATTTCATTGTCATCATTTTGACCCTTGATAATTGTGCCCTCCCTCCCTCCCTCCCTCCTTTCTTTGAGGTTTCACTTTGGCTCTCAGTCTTTCAAAAATTTTTTTATTACAACCCAGTGCTGTACTTTGATTTATTTTTTGCTTTCAACAGCTAGGAGTTTGTATTCTTTTTGGAAAATTTGATTGTACCTCTTAGAATTTCCAGCTTGTCATTTTTTGTTGTAAATTTTTGTCATTTTGATTTCCAGTCTTTTTTTCCCCTCTATGATTTACCTCTCTCTCTTTTCAAAATTATCATGTAATTATTGAATCATCAAAATCCTTCAAAGTTTTGAACTCTTGGTACAACCTTGTGGCTTATGATGGAAAAATGATTTGAAATATCTATATGCCATTATTCCATATATAAATTAGTAATAATGTTTATGAGATGAGATTGAATTGAAGTATTGTATAAGTTAAATTAAATATGCAATTGATTCAGTTTAGGTTGAATTGAATCTATTTAAATGTAGATATTATAGGTTTTTAGCCTAACTATTGAATTGCAATGGAAACTATATTTTTATTATTTATAAATAAATCCGAATATAATCAAAATTTTCAGATACTTTGACTGACCTGAAAGGTTTGAAATGAACTCAACTGGTTTGGTTAAAGGAATAATTGAAAATACAGTTTAACTAAACAAAATCAAATTAAGATAGATTAAATTGATTTTTTTGTATCTATAAAATATGGTTTTGTGCACTGGGCTGTCTTTTTTTTTACATTATCAAATAGATAAATTGAAGAGGAGTCTTCGCGCAACAGTAATGTTGTGTATATGTGACATAGAGGTCACAGGATTGAGTCTCGAAACAGTCTCTTGCAATGCAGGATAAGGTTGTATACAATAGATCCTTCCTTGGAACCCCGAATTAGCGGGAGTTTCGTGCACTGGGCTATCTTTTTTATCAAATAGATAAATTACCTGTTTTATGTGGGTTGTTTGCAGTATCTGGTATTTCGTAATCACTAACAGATTTTGCATATACTGGATTTTACTAATTTCTAATGTAGCTGTATATCATAAAATACTATTATTACAAAGAATCCGTACCTTTCTGTATATGTTTAAGTTTCCTTTGTTTAGTTTTGCTTTTCCTTTACTAGGTCCGTGAAGCTGCTGCAAATATACAAGGCAAACTGGTGGATTTCCAGCGGAAAAAGAGCAAAGGTCTGCTATATTTCTTGCACCCAGAGTTTCTATTCATTTTGCATATGCCGTAACTGGTGAACTGCATGTACTGTTTTTATATTGTCGCTTTGTTTATTCCTTTAATTTGGAGAAACTAATGCAACAAATTTCATTAGTATGATGGATTATCTAAATTAATATAATGCACATGTCCATGGCATTTCATATTTTTGAACTGTTTTTTTTTGCAATTTTGTTAGGAGTTCACTGTTTTCATGACCTTGTATTGGTTATCTAACAACTCATTAGGGTGATTGTAGTTGGTTAAAAGTTATATAAGTTTGGTATTGCATCAGGCATTTATTCATTTTAAGGGTATCATCTCAGAGTCTCTATATATATCAGCAACGGCCCACATTTAATAATACAATACAATTTTACTCCTCAATTTATATCAGAGCCAAATTCCACTAGAAATTTACTTTATTTAATCCCTTTAGGAGGAAACTGGTATCTAAATCAATCTTCTATGAAGTTTGTTGTCATAAGAAGTTGTTGAAAGTATGTTTCTAGGTATTGGTACCAGAAGGTTCCAGGTCTTCATATTGGTACCAATCTAGCTCTTGGCTTGGACCAGTGCTCAATGGCAATCTGTGGTATTGATGCAGAATACAAGTCGGCATGGGTCACTCATTATGGAATTAGTTTAACAAAATATTGTAACATTTTATTAATGTCTGATAGACTCGGTTGTGGTTGCCAGATATATGAGTGAGCTTTCTTTTTTGGCCTGACTATTTTACATGATTTCTTCCTCTAATTCCAAACCCTTGTATTACTGATGGTTGGTCCACTGATGAGAAAATGGTGAATAACTCATCTTCTCAAGAACAATCATTAGAGGGAAAGAAAAGCTATAAAACAAAATGAACCAAAAAGATCAATGATAAAGTTGGATAACATGTTGCTGCTGGCATTCTAGATCAAGGAATATTCTTTTTAATAACATTAGGGGAAACTTAAATCAATTATAACAATGGATTTCACTTGGTTTGATAGATTGTATGCAATTTTAGTTGCAGCTTCACATCCAGAGGTAAACATGATGGATGATAAGAAAACTATAGTTTCATTTTCTTATATTAATTGTAAACAAGTTCGGAAACTGCCTACAGAATTTCCTAATTTTTCAAAATTTTGATAGAGCAATTAAAGGGCAATCTTCCTTTTCTTCTATCCTAACATCATTGCAATGTTCACTTATTGTTCTATCTTTTTGCTGTTGAAGGTTTTCGTTCATTAGAAATTGTATGTTTATTCAATCAAGTTTGTTTAAAGAACAGGTGTAATGGTTATTTCTTTGATTCTTGATTTGGGTTCAGCTAGTCTTCGGAAACTTGACGAGCAACCCGAATGGCTGAAGGGTGGGAAGCTCCGTGATTATCAGCTTGAAGGATTGAATTTTCTGGTCAATAGGTTAGGTTTTCAGGACCTCAGTTGATCAATTTCAATCAATGTCTTTAAGAGCATGTCAATTGATGGGCATCTTGCTACAGTTGGAGAAATGATACAAATGTCATTTTAGCTGATGAAATGGGCCTCGGAAAAACCGTCCAGTCAGTTTCTATGCTAGGATTTCTATATGTATGTTTCTTACTAATTTGCCATTGCTTTAGGAATATAAACCTTCTTTGCTTTTTAGGTACTAATTGTTGTTGAAACTGTAGAATGCTCAGGATATCCGTGGGCCTTTTCTTGTTGTTGTTCCTCTCTCGACATTATCTAACTGGGCACGAGAGTTCAGAAAATGGCTTCCAGAAATGAATATTGTTGTGTATGTTGGAAACCGTGCTAGCAGAGAGGTAAATATTCTTGTTTTCCTGAATGCAGACACAGGGCTATGACCTTTAATTGCAGTTACTTTCATCCTGAGCTTGTCACATATTTCATTGTCAGTCATCACTACTATTACTTTTGCTTGACCTTCTGAGACACTTGAGAGGTCAATAAAGTGAAACATATTTGACTAGCTTTCACTCTATTCTATTGCTTTTATCTATGTGCCCCTTTTGTCCTTACAGTTTATCCATAGTATTAGGGTGGATGGAGAAATAAAATGAGGGTATAGCCATTGAGATAAATAGGAGTTCATCAACAAGTGGAATTTGCTTTCACTCTATTCTATTGGTTCATCTATGTGCCCCTTTTATCCTTACAATTTATCCGTAGTATTAGGGTGGATGGAGGAATAAAATGAAGGTATAGCCATTGAGACATATAGGAGTTCATCAACAAGTGGAATTTGCATGCCCATTTCTTTCCCTGTTTCTCTCTATACAATTTGCAAGCTGATTTTGCATGTCAGTTTTTTTTCTATAAAAAATTAGTTTTAAGTATTTCATTTTTTTTCTAGCATCGCATGAGAATACTTACTAACCCTTGACTTTTCAGATTTATCTGTGTGATTTATTTTTTCCTCTTGAAGCAGATCTGCCAACAACATGAGTTTTTTACAAACAAAACAAGTGGTAGACATATCAAGTTGGATGCACTGCTAACTACATATGAAGTGATATTGAAGGATAAAGCAGTATTATCTAAAATAAGATGGAATTACCTTATGGTTGATGAGGCTCACAGGTTAAAAAATAGTGAAGCTTCACTATACACAACTCTCTCGGTATTGCTTGTATCTCAATTTCTTCTTTCCTTAATTTTTTTTGTCGTGGTATCATTCTATGTTGCAAGTATGATCCAAATTATTTGCATGTATCTTATCAGATTAATTATTGTGACACAGGAATTCAGCACCAAAAACAAACTCCTTATAACTGGCACACCACTACAGAACAGCGTGGAGGAGTTATGGTGATTGCTATATCTCTTGACAACTCTTTTCATATTCCTTTTGTATTTTTCTTTCTGCTTGGGTCATAAATGCCATGCCTAATTTTTGTTGCACTTTTGAGAAACACATTATTATCTGCTTCCATATGGTAATTCTATTTTCTTATAATTTTTTTTTCAATGAAATAAAAAATTTCGAGATGAAAATTTTTCTTTTTCAAATAAATAAAAATATGTTTTGTATGACCCAACCAAAAAGATTTGTAAGAGATGAGAGTTATAACCTTGTAGTTAAAATGATATTAGGAAATCAAATATATTTGTAAAATGTAACAAATTAGAATAATACTAAAGTTATTAATGGATTATCTACGGAATGTATTATATTAATTATATAAAATAATTATCATTGTCATTGGCACAACGGTAAAGTTTGTGCTTTGTGATCTAAAGGTCACAGGTTCAAATCCTGAAAACAGTCTTTTACAAAAAAAAAAAAACAAGGTAAGACTGCATATAATAGATCCTTCCCTAGGATCCCACATGACGGGAGGGAAGCCTTGGCGCAATGGTAAAATTGCTGCTTTGCGACCTAGAGGTCACGGGTTCAAATTTTAAAAACAGTCTCTTGCAAAAAAAAGCAAGGTAAGACTGCATACAATGAATCCTTCCCTGGGACTCCGTATGGCGGGGGCTTCGTGCACCAGACTGTCCTTTTTTTTTTAATCATTGAATAATCATCGTTATCATTAAATAATTTAGTTTTAAATTTAATAACATAGATTCACAATAAGATGGTAACTCTAATTTTATGTAAAAATATATATGGGTGAATTAAAATTAAATCATGGGAGAAAATTAAAATTTCTATGACTATGATGGTGATGTGAAATTTTAAAATAAATTGAAAATATGAAAAGACAGAGAAGGAAATTATAATTTTATATTAATATCTGGGCATATGGTAAAATTATAAAGATGTGGGAGGTGAAATTTATATAGTAAAATAAACGTTAAGTCAAATTTAAAAATAAAAATAATTCAGGGAGAATTTGAAAATATAAAAACTTTAAGGCTAATGTCAAATTTAGGAGCTAATTTAGAAGAATAAAGGAGCAAAATGTAATATTCTGTTGATGTGATTTTTTTGGGAGCAAATTATTAATTAAAAAATTAGAGGTTATTAATGTAATTCAATGTTTTTTGGATGTCTATTAAAACTATGACAATTTAGGGATCAAAATTTTAGAGATGGATATAAAAATTATAGAAATATAAGAATAAAATTGCTTTAAAAAATAGATACAATTCTTGTATAAACTTTACAATAATTACTGCTTTGCCGCCCTTGATATTTTATGAAAACAAAGAACTATTTTTAAAAATTGGTATAAACTAGTTTCTAAACATTTGAGAATCTTGAAAACTTTTTAAAGAAAATATAAAATCTATTTTAATGGTTGCAACCATGCCAAATATGTTCCCTATATTAGATTTTGTTTTCTAAAAAATGAAAAACCATTTTTTTCAGTTTCTAAGGCATTCATCAATTAGTAGCATTAAGTGTAATTGTACATGTTTCCTTGTGAGGTTATTATTAACTGATTTGGTTATTCTTGTCCTACTATTAATGTACTTCTTCATTGGTATTTCCTGATCTCGAGTACTTTTTAATTTTTGCAACCACTTTGTTATGAAAGTAAATAAATGGGAAATCATTTACTTAAAATCTATGAGTAATCACCATGTGCATTAATAGTGTGTATACTCTTTCAATTGATAAATTGAGACATGGTTGCAACAGTGGCTTAAAAGCAGTATCATCAATCCTGTTGGTGTTGAATAGGATGCCAATACGATGTGCATGATGTTTTGTTGGTTCATTGATGACTTGCCAAGATACAAATTCATGTCATTACTGGTTTATTCCATTGTCTTTTTTGTTCATATAATAAATAAATGACTGACTTTTCCTTTATGTAGTGTACAACATCCAATTGCAATGTTCAACATCTCTGCACTTTATTTCATTGAATCTATATTGTGCTGACACAACATATTGAGAAAAACTTCACTTTGCTCCGCAAGTTTATGAACATTTTTACTTCACTCAGTTCAGAAATATTCACTTTACCATAGAGTTTGAAATATCTCATTTCACCATCTCCACTTTTAATTTATAATAGGTTAATCTAAAATTTCTCTTCTATGAGGTGAAATGAAATGGATTGGAACTCTAGAGGATAAATTGAAACTCTCTATCGGTCTATTATACAATAAATGTTGTTTATATGTATGCTTTAGATGATTTATGCATTCCCTTTTGATCTTAAGGCTGCCTTTTTGTCTTGGTGCAGGGCTCTTCTACACTTTCTTGATCCTGAAAAGTTTAGTAGCAAAGATGATTTTGTCGAGAAGTACAAGAATCTAAGCTCTTTTAATGAAATTCAGGTGCTTTTAAGGGTGTTTGTCAAGTCATACTTTAACAAATGATATAATGCACATATATGCCTTTTCTTTGTCCACTAAAGTGTGATTCTTTTCTAGCTTGCCAATCTCCATAAAGAATTGAGGCCCCACATTCTTCGAAGAATCATAAAAGATGTGGAGAAGTCTTTGCCACCAAAAATCGAGCGAATACTTAGGGTGGAAATGTCTCCTCTTCAGAAGCAGTAAGATTTCTCACAGGATGCAATTGATTGTCTATAGACTTCACTTCTGATATTCTCTCGTCATTCATTCATTCTTCTAGGTACTATAAATGGATTCTGGAACGTAACTTTCACAATCTAAACAAAGGGGTTCGGGGTAATCAGGTTGGCCTTTTAATCTTTATTTTATATATAGTTGATTATAGAATTAGTCAGATTTCTGTATTATCAGAGGCAATTATAGCTTGAGATCTGCTAAGTATATGTATTAAAGTTATTCTGATTTTAGGCTGTGTTCTTTCATTTTCATAGTTTTCTTCTTGGTTGATATTATTATTTGAATTTTTTTGTTCATATATCATTCTCTTGAGTCTCTTATCTGAAATGACAAACCATGCTTCATATTTCTATCATGAACATCTATATCCAAGGACAATTTTGTGTATCTAAATGATCCTTACTATTCATTATCTAATGAATTTATTTGAGTGGAAATTCCATTTTATTATTTATGATAAAGGGTGCCACAAAAGCGATGGGTTGTGTGATTTGGCACTTCAATAAAAACAGAGATCATGGATCTTCTTTGGAAGATAAAAATCCAATCTTTTCAGTTCATGGATACTTATTGCAGTTGACACACTTAGCAGTGGTGATTGTAAAAATTTGCTATGCACTTGCTCATTCATTTAAAGTGCAAGTCAGATGAGTTCTTGTATCTTTCCAACACCATAAATTCTAATTAAAAATGAATTTTTGTCACCTAGGAGTCACTCACATTGAAAAGAATTAGAAATTTTGGTTCCAACATGAAATAGTACCCTTGTTTAAACTGTCAAATCCACTACTCTATAGTTAAATGAAACAGAAGTATGAATAAATAAGGCAAAAAACTGGAAATATTTTGATATCTGAATGCAAAGCATCAGACATTATACAAGTGTTTGGTAGATGGACAACTAGGTGATAACATCTAGTGTGGTGGTGGTTTTGGAACAATAATGCTATTTTTGCATTATCTTTGTTTGTCTATTTCTCTTGCATTTTTCCTTTATCACACTGCCTTGTCTCTGTTTTAGAACAATAATTTGTGTATCTACATAGAATCTGTTGAATTTATTGCTATTCCAAAATTCTTCATTTCTCACCAACTTTTTATTATACAATTTGCTTGTCCATCCTCTTGAGAGTGCACTCTTATATATAGGAGGTTCATTGACATGTAATTTGTGATAATCATTACTCATAATTTTTGTCCTAACATCAATATTTCTCTCCTATATGCTTAGTACAACTCTCAGTATGACAGAAAGAAATAGATGCACAAAGAAACCAAATTAATAGGGCGGATGAGCTTGAAATTCATAATAATAACAAATGGGTGCATACTAGTAGATCTATTACAAAATTATTCCAATTTTTTTAAAAAAATTGGAATTTGACATTTTCTTTAGTTAGTTACACCTTTGAGCTCTTTAAAGGATTCATCAACTGTTAATCTGAGATATTTTTAATGGTATGTTAAGTGCTTTAAGATGACAATTTGTGAGGGCTATTTGAAATTAAGCCTTGTGGCTTGCTTAAAGGTTCTCTGGTTTCAGTTTTACTACCAATTGGGGTAGGAGTTTTGACTGTTGCTTGGTTAGTGATATATTGAATGTTTAAGGAAGGGGATTTGTTACCAGTTTTGACTTTTTCATGGTTAGTTGTATATTGAACCTTTAAGAAAGGTGATTTTTGACCAGGGAACTCTTCTCGAGTTATGTTTTGAGGTTCACTTAGTGTCTTCTTTAGTATCAAGTCATTAGATTTGTGCTATTCCCCAGGGGGCTATGGTTGACCATGGTCTTTCATGGAAATGTGCACATGCATCTAATGTAGACAAAATGAGATCCTACTTAAGCATGGAAAGAGGCCGTACAGTGGACATCAGAACTATCTTACGAAGAAATACCGAAATAAATCCGGATCGCCAAGTCCGGAAGCTGAGGAACAAAGAGATTAGGATGGTGAAAGTTTTATGGGGAAGCCAATTGATGGGGGGAGCCACCTAGGAGACCAAGCGGGATATGCGCGACCGCTATCTCAAGCTATTTGGTAAGTCAAATTTCGAGGACGAAATTCTTTTAAGGGGGAAAGAGTTGTCAGATCCTGCGAATCAGGTTTTAATAAAAAATGGAAGACAGTAAAAATAAAAAAATGATTTATTAAATTATTAGGAATTTATAGAAATTTGTTTGGGCTTAAACGGACTTATATGGCCGGATTAGAGGGATAAATCTAGGGGTTTGTTTACACACCGAAAATAAGCGCAGTTCTTTTAAAGAAAACCTAATTTCTTTTCTTTTAATTCCGCCGTTCCTTTTATTTTTTTTCCTCGACTTCCCCTCTCTCTCTTTTTTCCTTTTCTTCTTTCCGCCGCTCGACATCTCCCCTTCGCGACTCTGCCGCCCTCTCTTCCGCCCGAGCCATTTCCACCCGAGCCTTTTTCTGTCGACCCCTCCTCTCTTCCTCATCCCCGTCGCCGCAGCTCCACCTCGTCTCCATCGCCGTCGCACCTTCTTATCCCAAACCCAACAACGACAGAACCTTGCCGCCGTCTTCCCTGTCGACGA
>JBAMHZ010000008.1:5603087-5613504 GCA_037177395.1 Alpinia galanga | reverse complement strand
AGTAAAATAAACTTTAAATGAGATGCAAAATGAAAAAGTCATTGGACCATATGATATTCCGATAGAGGTATAGAAGTGTCTAGGGAAATAAGGTATTGAATGACTTACAAAATTATTTAACATAATATTGAAAATAAAAAAAATGTCTGATTAATAGAGGGTAAGTCCTCTAATTCCCTTATATAAGAATAAGGAGATATACAAAATTATGCAAACTATAAGGGTATTAAACTAATAAGTCATACTATGGAACTTTGGAAAAGAGTAATAGAAAAAACATTAAAGAAGGAGACTATGGTTATCAAAAATCAATTTGGGTTCATACCTGCAAGCTGCAGGTTGACAATAGAAGTTATATATCTTCTCAGATAATTAATTGAAAAGTATCAGGAGCAAAAGCAAAATCTACATATGATATCTATTAACTTAGAAAAAGTTTATGATAGAGTACCAAGAGAAATTATATGGAGAATTTTAGAAAAGAGAGGTATTAACGTAACATATATTGAATTAATTAAAGATATATACGAGGAAGTAACAACCAGAGTGAAGATTTTAGGCGGATTAACTGAAACATTTTCAATAAAGATAGAGTTATATCAAGGATCATCTCTAAATCCCTATCTTTTTACAATAATTATGGACGAAGTCACTGGACAGTCCACATTTAAGATATAGTACTGTGGTACATATTATTTGCAGATGATATTGTTTTGACAGATGAAACACGTGAATGAGTAAATATTAAATTAGAATTTTTATAAGAAACACTAGAAGTAAAAGGTTTAGTAGAGTAAAGACAGAATATATGAAATTTAAGTTTAGCAATATTAGACATAATGAGATAAATATTAAAATAGGAGATGACGAGTTGTCTTGAACTAAAAGCTTTAAGTATTTAAGATCATTTTTGCAAGACGATGGAGAGATTAAGAGAGATGTCTTACATAGAGTACAAGTATGATGGTTGAAATGGAGGAGAGCTTTGGATTCTTTATGTGATCGTAAAGTACCTCTAAAACTTAAAGGGAAGTTTTATAAAACGACGGTTAGACCTGCTATGTTATATGACGCTGAATGTTGGCTATGACTCGAATACATAAGCAGAAGATGAAGTTGCAAAGATGAGGATGTTAAAATGGATGTGTGGATATACAAGTATGGACACAATAAGAAATGAGAACATTAGAGAGAAAGTTTTAAGGTGGTACGAATATGTACTTAGACGACCAATAAATGTTCCAATTAGGCGATGTGAAACTATAATAAATACATACATCAAACGACGAAAAGGAAGATTAAAAAAAAAGAGAGAGAGACTTAGTTAGCAATAATAAAATAAGATAAAATTTATTTAAGTATAGCTGATGATATATTAGGGGATAGAGCCCAATCACATAGAATGATCCATATAGCCGACCCCACCTAACGAGATAAGGCTTGGTTGTCGTTGTTACGAAATAAACTATATATTTTCAATTTTGTTTAACATAACCTATGCAATTCTTAGCAACTGTTGCTTATGCCATCTAAAAGTATTATATGTTTGTGTGTTAGCAGTCATCATGTAATATGCATTTATTAAAGTAAACTTCCAACAGATTCTACATTGCCCATGTGCTGCTTACATTCTATGATGTGGACTTGATCTGATCCTAATTCTAGCTTGGACTAGTTAATGGCTAGTAGAAAATGTTTAAGACGTTTTTTTTTCCTTTCCAAGTACACATTATTTGTCTATGGGACTTAGATTCAACCTGATTTATTTTCCAGTTTCAGTCATTAATCTACTCAAACTAATATTGCAGTTTCTGGTTATATTTCAACCAAGATATTAGGCATTTGCTCAGATGGAGAGATTTCTAGAATTAAAAACAAATTCTAATGGCAAGCAAGCTGTCACAATGATTCATCATCATAATTATGCCACAGAGACAATGGCATGAGATTTTTTTTTGCCATAGTACCAATGCTTGATCCCTCGTCTTGCACAAATTTTGCAAATTAACTACCTTGAGGAACAAGTTATTTCTCAATAAAACATAACAGTACTAGTATGCAAATAAAGTCAAGAAACTACAGTTATGCTTAGGGAATGCCATAAAATAGAAATGACATATGAATATTTACTTTGTAGTTTGGCTGAAGGAATGAAACTAGATATTTTGCATCTCGTTCCTGTCTTTGGTTTCAGGAATTGTATAAGCAGAAGATGGATAATTTCTGTGTATAAATTGTAAAAAATCAAACCCGATAAGTTAGGATATCTATTGTTTAGGATGCTGGGAAAAATAACTAAGTTGGAACAAAAAAAAATTGGTAGCTTGATCACTATGAAAATCTTATTTGTGGCAGTCTGTCATAAACATTTTATGTTTGATAGTGGCATCAATTAAGAATAATTTTTACTAAAGGTAATTTCCATTCAACTTAAATTTCATTTTTTTTTTTGACATTTCCTGTGTTGGAGGAGCTGTACATTTTTTAATACAGAGTTTTAGGTGTTTATATTCTGTTTAAAGATAGATTTATTTCTTGATCGAGGTGAAAGATATTCTCTTGATATTATGGAGAACATCTCGTCTCTTTACCAAATAAAAGCATATGAGGCATGTATTTTATTATTGCTATATGTACACCCACAGGTTTTCATGTTTTAAAGAGATTAATGGAATAAAATCTACTTCGATCCCAATAAAATCTGTGGTATCACAGTTTTGATCTGGACCGTTCCTTAGTAAACACATTGTACAATCACCCACTTTCTTCATGTATCTATGGGCAATGAAGTTATAAGTGAAACCTTCAATCTTATTTCTGATTCTACACTGTAATGTCCCACCAAATCTGTGTATCTGAAAGTATTATACTTCCTTTCACTGGTCATAAATTTTACCAGTCATAGTTTCAGCTGTTGATCCCATGCTGTGATGATCTTCGTCAGTGGGAAAGGCAAGAAAAATTATC
This sequence comes from Alpinia galanga, assembly GCA_037177395.1. Lineage (NCBI taxonomy): Eukaryota > Viridiplantae > Streptophyta > Magnoliopsida > Zingiberales > Zingiberaceae > Alpinia > Alpinia galanga. Next base: position 5,610,537 of record JBAMHZ010000008.1, on the reverse strand, counting down.
TGATAGGAGCTGCTGCGCCACCAGAGAAGATAGCCGCTGTTGTTGTACCTGAAGGGGTAGAACAACATGGTGATCTGCTGGCTTCATGACTCAATTACAAACAAGACGGGTGAGAATTTCATGTAATACAAGATTGCTAAGGATATCTGAGATGCAACTGATTATTTCAATATGCTTTCCCCATATTGGCAACAAATAGACATGTTAGAGGATGTTAAGTGGAGTTGTTCTAATAGCAAAAACTGTACAAACATATTCAGGAGAAAGATCTGAACATTTCTCATAGGGACTAAATCAGGATCTTGATGAAGTTAGAGGAAGGATTCTGAATATCAAACCTCTAACCGGTGAGGTTTCTGCTGACTAAGAATAGAGGAAACCCGAAGAAAAGTCATGTTAGGTTCTCCATTTATTTAGTCAGAAACTGAGAGTTCTTCTCTAGCAACCCAAGGACCTCAATCTAATTCTGCTTGAGGAGCAACAACCAAGTAACTAAAACACTTGGTGAAGAAACAATTGTCCCTGGTGTGATCATTAAAAGAGAACAGAACACAGAATAAACATGCTGGAATATCCATGGGATGCTAGTTGATTTAAAGCCTTCTTGTCCTTCTGAAGACAGTAGAGCCAATGTTGCTGCCACTGAATTCCATATGTCCTTAAAATCAAGTCCATTCAATAAAGAACGAATGGAAATGCTTCAAAAAAAAATGTGGAACTGTCACATTAGCGGCTCCTCTCAGCTGCCCCTACCGAAGAGGAATAAATCAGGAACCCAATTGAAAAATACACAAAAAGTGATCATCGATAGTCCAAGGTGATGAATTCCTCGGAAATTGACCCCTGTTTATTACAGGTAAATTCTCATGCACTTACCAACAGAGATAACCGTGAGGGCTAACAAATGGAAATGCTTCAAGCTTTGGTACAAAGTGTACCATATACTCTTCTGGAACCAGAACAGTACTAACAATGGCACAGAGGTAATCCTTTCACAACTCAGTGCCAAAAGGGAAGGTAAAGTCTTGGATCAGTGATTCAGGACCTCCAGTCATATTACCAAAAACAGTTTTCCAATGGTGCCAATGTTGAGATTGCAGATGGGTCTTTACCTAGTCTGACTTTTATCAAAGGAAAGTTTGATTTTGTGTTGTTTGTCCCAGTTTTTTCCTGTAAGCAAGCTTATAGAAGATTTGAACCGCATTACTAAATTCTTTCCACATTTGTTGTGAATTTCAGGTTCTGAACTTGGGAAGACTATTGGCAGTACTAAGATGAATGCAGGCATTTACCTTTGGAGAGCCATGTCGCCCTATTAGGCAAAACCAAAAGATTTCCTGTATGGTTTCCTGCCAAACTAAGAAATATAATGACAGTATGGAACTACAGGTTAGGACATTTAAATTTCTTGTGCTTGTAAATATTGTTTTCCTCGATCAATAAAGACTCGGTGGATTTTCAATATGAAGTGTGTCAATTGTCTTAACATGTCCAAAGTTCACATCCTCATCAATCCTATAAGTCCTTTCACCTTTGGTTACATTATTCATAGTGTTGTTTGGGGTATCTAGGATTAGCAATGTCATGGGCTATGGATGGTTGGTGAGGATCCATGTAGCCAATATTTAGGGACTATCTAGAATTAGCAATGTCATGGGCTATAGATGGTTGGTGAAGATCCATATAGTCAATCCACTTAATGGGACAAAGTTTAATTGTTATTTTTATTGTATGGGCTATAGATGATTGGTCAGTGTAATTCATGAGTATATTAGACTCACTTGGATACCTTTGATGGATGAAAAATCAGAGGTTCATCAAGTCTTTCTTAACCAATGATTCAGACTCACTTTTAAACATGAAACAAGTTATTAAAATTGACAATGGAAGGGAATATTTTTTTTCTAAGCTTGAGGCCAACCTCCATGATCGAGGAAAGATTCACCTAAGCTCTCGTGTTGACACCCCTTATGAAACTAGGGTAGTAGAAAGAAGAAATAGATATCTCCTAGCAGCTGCTTGCTGGCTTACGTTGTGTACCCTTTGCTCACTTGTGTATTCTTTGTTCCTAAACAATTTTTGTGGGGTGTAGTTTTAACCACACTTACCTCACGATCAAAATCGTAAGTAGTCATGGGTCCTAAAATTTCAAACCCCATACCAAACTCTCTTACATTTGGTTTCTATCTAGGATTTTTATTAAGGTGTTTGGTTGTGTTTGTTTTGTTCATATTAGTCAAATCCTTTTAAGATTTCTACAGACCTCAATCCATCGACTTGTTAACCTAGTTGTGCTTGGTCAATGCTTTAGAGTTGCTCCGACACCATCTAAATGTTTCTTGTTCTATGATCCCTTGGATGCCCCATTTTATTCTTATTCAATTTTAACAGACCTTCAAATGCATGCCACTTTGGCCACGCCAAGCTGTGAGCTATCCAAACTCATGCAAGTCCTAAAAATTCGGGCTACGAGAAATAGCATGACTCGTAATATCTAGGTTTACTTATTTTGGGCATATGTAAACGTGGCTTGTTGAAAGCCTGTGACTTAGGAACAAGGTTTCTTAGTTATAGCAAGTGATCAAGCGGGATGCTAGACCTTTATGAAAACTTATAGAGATATAAGTGAAATAAAGTTGAGATCCTTAAGTTGATCGATTTGACTGACAAGTTGATTGAAATTTAAGTTGATTGAATTACCACGCTTGCAAACAAAAAGCTCTCATCGATTGAAAAAAAAGGGTATAGTCAAGTAAACAAGATTTTAGTTGACCTGAGTCATATAGAGGCGATTGAATCACCCGTAAGATTTTGACTCTTTGTCTTTGAAGAATAAGATTTTAGTTTGTATTTACCATAAACTAAAAAAATTTGTATCATAGCGATATGTTCACTTAGTATAAATAGCACCATTCGACCACTGAAATCACCAAGGAAAATTATTCTTCAGTCCCTTTGTTTTCTCTTTATTTTATCTATTCCGTGTGTTTCTATTTCTTCAAAACAAAGGAGTCGAGTTTTAGTGAAACGATTTTATATAAATAGGTTTCCAATTACTCAAGAAGAGTAAGGTTAGTGCCCTAGCTATTATCATACCCTCTAGTTATGATAATTTGTTTATGATATACTCTTATGTATATCTAAAATTTGGAATTATCATATTAGTGGTCTTTCACGATTATTTCTAACTTGTAGAGGAGATAAATTAGAATTTCAATTGACTAGCACAAAGTTGAGGATATTTGAGAGTTTCTGTGCATTTACCAACTGAGCTAGTCCTGAGAACTACTCTTATGTATATTTAAGATCTTATTAGTAGTGCACTAAAATAGCATGGAAATGGAAGATTAGTAGTTGATGGCATTTTTTTTTCCTAAAATATTTGACGACCATCCTCGGATATCAAAACAAATATTGTTCACTAGTCAAACGAGTCTGAGAAATATTTTTCATTCAAAAGGAGCCATATATAGACTCAAGTTGCAAATGCATTGCCCTTTGCTCCGTGAACATGTTGAAAGTCACTTCCTAACACAAATAAATGGCATGGTATTGCATCTCAAAGCCATAAACTAAAAAATGGCTGTCAGTATCGGAAGGAGACGAGGAATGCGTTGATTGTAATGCAGCTGGCTAACTATGATCGAGAATTACCACATCTTTTAAGAGGTGGGAGGGATGCTACTGTTAGATTTTAGAGCAGCATGTGCATTCTTAAGGTAGATCTTAATGGAGGAGGTGCTTTAGGACTTTGGCCCATGTGAAGACAAAACGCTAGAGCTCGGTAGGAATATTCGGCAACTTTATTTCTATAGGTACATTAAGAATGGAAAAGAAACCACCGCTACCGATGCGGGGCGGTCATAAAAGAATGGAAAAGGGGCCATCACTAAATTTGGGCAATTGATCGTAAAGGTTTTTTTTTTTTATCATTGTAAAAAATAATTTATATTGAAAAAGATATTAAAAAGGTATTTAACTTATTTTTTTTTAAAATCCTAACACAATCATACTAATTTTAGTTAAACTATCCATTTTAATTAAAACTAGAAGAATGTGAAGTCGCGTTGATTATTTGGAGTACTTTTCATTAAATTAGAGTAATTTTGAAATAGTTTTTATCAATATTACAGTAAAAAAAAAATAATATTAGAATAACTTTGATTAAAATTGATATGACAAATAAACAGAGATATTTAAGAATAAGAAAGTTAAAATAAAATGCTTATATATATTTTTTATGATAATGAAATTAAAAGTCTAAATTCCTTTTTTTTTTAATTTTGCCCCAAAAAACACTTGTCTAAAAAAAAATTCTAAGCCATTGGTCAGTGGTACATACATAACACAGCAGGATCCATTTCTACTGCGGGTGCCCGATGCACGTCCGGCAGCAACGACAACGCAACGGTCACTCCCTTCCTCTCCTCCCAGTGTGTGTGTGAGAGAGAGAGAGAGACGAGTAAATCGCAACGGTCAATAGCAAAAAGCGGAATCGAACAAAAAGAGGCGCGAGACAAGATTTGTCCTGGCGCGAAGAACGCCAGCCTGCGCGAACCCCACGCCGCATTTAACAACGGCATCCACCTCCCGCTCCCACCCTCCAAATCCACCGTCAATCTACCCGAGCTACCAACCCCCCTTCCCAGCTGGCGCCCCATGTGCCTGCGCCACACTGCCACTGCTGCTGGGCCCCATCAGTCGCCTACCCGGCCCGGCCCGACGCTGCTCCTCTCCCTATCTCTCTATATCTCTCATTCTACATATACAGCTTACGGCTCAGTCCCTTTCATTCCCCCCACTCCTCCCTCCGACGATGGATCGCCGCCTGGCCATCCTCTGTCTCTCCCTCCTCCTGTACGCCGCTGCTGTGACCGCACCCGCCAGCGCACAGTCTCCCGCGGCGGCTCCCTCCAAAGCCGCAGCCGCAGCCACCGCCCCTGCTACCGCCAAGACCACCACTCCCGTCCCCGCCTCCGCCCCCTCCAAACCTACCGTTCCTGCGCCCAAGCAGCCTTCCCCCGTTCCCGCTGCTGCTCCCGCCGCCACCGTCACTACACCGCCTCCAGCCACGGCCCCGGCGACCCCCCCGCCTACCGTAACTGTCACCGCCCCATCCGCGACGCCTCCGGCTACCGCCCCCGCCGCTGCTCCAGCGGCGAGACAAACCGCTGCAACGCCTCCAGCGCCGGTGCCGGTTGCGGCGCCTGCCACAACCTTGGTACCCCCCGCCTCGTCCCCCGTCATCCCCTCGACTCCGGTCCCGGCCGCAGAGTCACCAGTGCCCACCGACATACCTGCCCCCGCCGCGAGCAAGCCGAAGAAGAAGAAGAAGAAGGGTAAGAAAGCCGCAGCTCCCGCTCCGAGCTCCTCTGCCCCGCTGGCCGCATCACCGTCCGAAGCTGCCTCTCCCGGACCCAGCGTCGCCGCCGACGAAGTGGTACATTGTTAATCTAACGCATACATAGTGGCGCGTAGCCAAAATTTTGAAATCGAATGAAAACCATGACAATTATGCCCTAATGCAGAGCGGAGCGCACGCGGCGAGCAGCATGCTCTCAGGCTTGGCTCTACTCCTCTGGATAGTCGCCATCTTTGCTACCGTTTGACTCACGTTGCTGTTGCAGTGCTACTACATCCGTCGTCCTCGGAATCGGATACTTTTATTCGCATTTTGGCCCATTAATTTAGCGTATATTGCGTGTACCATGACCGTGACCGTGACCGTGACCGTGATCTGCTGCTGTATTTATTTATTCACTCAGTGGAATTTTTTATTATTTTGTGGAGGACCATTTGGCATCTTTTGGGCAATGTTCTTATCGAGGCAACATTAATTATTATAAACCTCCAAAGCGTTGTGCAAGAGCACGGATCTCAAATACTGTTGGAGATCACTGTATTTTAGCTACCATTCTTTCTTACTATGCAAACTTACCTTGTGGAGTGTTTCTCACCTACAATCATGATAAAGAGAGTTAATTCACAGGAAAATTATATTTATTGACCAGTAACCAATTGATCAGTACAGTGAAAAGTTTCTGAATTTAGATAAAATGTTTAGATCCAATTAATCCTTATACTCTTGTGACAAATTTACTATGCAAACTTACGGTAGGATAAGCACAGTGCCAATCAGTGGCCCTCCTAATGGCAAATAGCCCTTCGATGCGATGCGACATACTAAGATCATCCTTCAGTGAAAGTTCAATCTCTTTCAGAAGATTGTTTCTTAAAAAAAATTTAAATTTAAGTCTTCAAAAAAAAAAATCCGAACTAACTATTTGCACTGTCAAAGTGATCGATGAAAAAAAAATAAAAAAAGTCACTCCCTAAGAAAATTACAATATCTGTCAGTTTTATTTTTTAATTGGTATTAGATATTTAAGTTTTTGATATTTTGAAGGCAACTAGTTTAGTCCTATAAAAAAATTTCATCAATTATCAAAATAAAATAAAAAATATTCACAGGGTACAATCCGTAATTCAACATTTTAAAATTTAGCATCTCGTTTGAAAGAAAATTAAATTACGTAGGGATAACTTTAACATAATATCTTATGAGATGACCTGTTAGCTAGTATAGTACGGATTTATCATAAAGAATGTAAGGGTTAATTTTTTACAAAAGTCTAAATTTTCTATCCGGACTTAGAAATCTTCTACTGCACTAGTCAATCAGTCAAAGGGCATAGCTTCCTTATGAATTTATCTCTTTTCATTATCACTATAAGACCGACGGTAAAAAGCGCTAGGGGCGAATATAATCGCCTTTTAACTTTAACATTTTATGAAAGATTTGTTAATCAGAGAAAAAAAATTGCTTCAGTTGTTGTTATCATTTTCGTTAAAAAAAAAAGATTGAAATAATACTTATTCAGTAGTATAACAGTTACGAAGTAACTTTTATAAGAGGCTAAAATAAATATTATTTAAAAAAAAAAAATCAACTTATCAAAAAATATTACGCACTTTTTATATGAAATTTTTTTATTCAAAATTACCTAAACTTATTAAAATGCAGCTATTTAATATTTGCTATAATAATCTAACGGTTATTAAATAAATAGCTGTTACTATATTGTAATAAATATAAAATAGATGCAATATTGTCGTAGTAATTATCAGATTTAAGATGATTTCGGAGGAAGTGCAGTGTCATTATTAGTCGATAAGTAAATCAAAAATTAAACATCATAGTTAACCTCTACTCAACACGAGTAAATATATCATAGAGAATGATATACTAATCAATTGAGTATTATTAACTTATATTTTATACTTCTCTTTTGCACGGTGTTATATGTGGTAAAATGTGATAACATTCACATCTAATGTTCTACATAGCCGACCCTCCGACTTAATAAAGGATAATAAATTACAAAAGTTTCACCTTGACATAGTGGTTAAAGATGACAATAGATCAGATTCGAATCAGATTTCATATCTT
>JBAMHZ010000008.1:5534910-5570935 GCA_037177395.1 Alpinia galanga | reverse complement strand
AGTACCTTAGTACCCAAGCACTTGACCTAAGCACCCAAGTACTTGAACACAAACCTGACCATAGTTGAACCTAGTAGACATGTAGGTAGAGTGGAGTTCTCCTTCCTGAGGACCCAAGCACTAAGGCTCGAATGCTAGAGCACTATAATTTATGGAGGCACCTAAGCTCTTGTATTCAACCACGTGAGCCCTTCAACCAAGGAAGATGAGTTCTTCTTGTGTATGAGAGTGCTCGAGCACTCCGTTTACATCTTCTACATTCACCCATCCAACACATTAGAGTCTGAATTTTTGGGCCATCTTGAACTTTCCTTATCAGGCCATCTATAAGAGGGGTATAATATGTAATCTTAATCTTTTTGGATGCAAGTCGAATACTCAGATACTTGAATGACAATGAGATCTCCTGAAAACTAGTGATAGCAAGTAGCCTTTCTTTGGTGCATGCATCAATTCTAGCCATGTAAAGATTACACTTTGCTAGATTAGCTTGCAAACCTACTATTTGTTCGAATTGGTCTAAGCAAGATGTGAGAGTCCTCATGGAGGCTTCATCTCCTTGGGAGAATAACAACTAGTCATTCTCATATCTAGATGTGATATCCTCAAGTCTACACACTTTGGATGGAAGTGGAAACCTAGTTTGCCGGTGGACATGATGAGTAGGCAGGACATGTAATCCATAGATATAACAAACATATAGGGTGATAAGGGGTCATCTTGTGGGAGTACCACAACTCCTTAGAAGTGGACATACATTCCCCCATTAAGGGTGAGGGAGAATGTTGTTGTAATGATGCATTCCTTGATCTAGTTTATGAATTTGATTGAGAATTACAATCTAGTGAGCACATCAAGCAAAAACTCCCAGTGGACAGTATTGAAATCCTTCTATAAATCAACCTTCATTGTGCATCTAGGAGCTATTCTTTTTCTTGTATAGCTCCTTATCAGTTCTTGGGCTAGGTGGATATTATCTGTGATGCTCTTTCTCTTAACAAAATGTGCCTGTGCTGGATTAATAAGATCCCATGCTATTTATGCTAACTAGTTGGCCAATAACTTTGAAATGACCATGTAGAAGACTGTGCAACATGAGATAGGCCTATAATTCCTTTGCTTGTGTGGGTAGATTTAGGCACTAAAGAAATGAAGATATGATTCCATTGCTTTAGCAACTATTCATTCCTAAAGAATTCCCATATGGCAGCAAGAAAGCCTTGTTTGATGGTATCCCAAGAGGCTTTAAAGAATTTGAAGCTATAGCCATCAGGTTCAAGAGCCTTTTGATCACCAATACTAAAGAGGGCTAATCTAATTTTCTCCTCTATAGGCTCCCATATCAGTTGTTCTTATTGTTCAAATGATAGGCACTGGCCAAATTGAAGACAATCTAGGTTAAGAGTTGACTTGTTGGTGGTGATTCCTAGCTATTATTGGAAGTAATGATGAAATTCTTCAGCTATTTCTGCTAATTTTGTTGTGTGGCCACCCTCTTATTTTTCTAGGACTACTATTTCCCTTCTTCTATTTGTTCTCTTGATAAGGGAATGGGAAAAATTGTTGCTTCTGTTAATCTCCTTGAGACTTAGTAGAGTGAAGACAGAATATATGAAGTTCAAATTTAGCAATATTAGACATAATGAGACAAGTGTTAAGATAGGAGATGACAAATTATCTGGAACTGAGAGCTTTAAATATTTAGGATCATTTTTGCAAGACGATGGAGGAATTGAGAGAGATGTTTACATAAAATGCAGGATGATTGAAATGGAGGAAAGCGTTGGGTGTTTTATGTGATCGTAAAGTACCTCTAAAATTTAAAGGGAAGTTCCTACAAAATTGCGATTAGATCTGCTATGTTATATGGAGCTGAATGTTGGGCTACGATTTGAGCACATGAGCAGAAGATGAGAGTTGCAGAGATGAGGATGTTAAGATGAATGTGTGAACATAAGAGGATGGACAGAATAAGAAATGAGAACATTAGAGAGAAAGTTGGAGTTGCATCTATTGAGGGAAAATTTCAAGAAATACGTTTAAGGTGGTACGAACATATACTTAGACGACCAATAAATGCTCCAGTTAAGCAATATGAAACCATGACAAATACACACATCAAATATGGAAGATGAAGGCTAAAAAAGACTTGATTAGCAACAATAAAACAAGATAAAATTTATTTAAATATAAACGATGATATAGTGGGAAATAGAGCTCAATGACGTAGAAGGATCCATATAGCCGACTTCACATAGTGGAATAGGGCTTGATTGTTGTTGTTTTCTACTTAATTATAAAATAAAATAAATAAAATAAAATCTGTCCTTAAAAGCTAAATCAACATATCCATATTTATCTGTCCAAATAAGATCTCCCTATAAAAACTATCCATAATATTTAATCTCGTATATTCTACACCTTTATTACCTTATATAGTTTCTAGATATTTTGAATCTCTCTAAGATTTACTGCAATATTTGTCTAGTGGTTCTATTATTAACGTTTTCAAAATTGCCATCTCCGTCTTCTCTAAAGATCCTTTTAACCTCCTTTGATTTTATATTACATATGAGCCTTTGATTCTTAACTTACTAGAGTTTCAGTGTCTTATTTTTTTTGTTTGTAAAGTTATTATTATATTTTGTAAAAATAAATTTGCTATCTTCCTTTAATTGCATAGCTTTAGCAAGAATCTTGTGATGTTGATCTTTTGTGCATATAATTCTAAAATGTTAAATTTCTTTGTGTTCTTTTCCTAGCTATAATGAGATAATCGGAAGAGCTTTTGGGCAGTGGAGGTGGTATTTGGATATAAATCCTTTATCTTTCTTTCTTGATCCCGAATCATCTTATGTATCTGAAACAGGATTAATGTTTAGTATTGTAATGGGTTGAATCTGGTAACACTTTTGTGTAGAATGATCTATATTCTGGAATTGCTGTTCATAAATCAAGTTTTATTTAGTATGATTTCGCTGGTATTTGTTTGGACTCAACGTTTAATTAAGTTGTACAGAAAATCAAAGATGATTTTTTCTAAGCTTTCTTTATCTAGAATGTCATTTCTTGTAGTAACTCTATTCATGTCCATTTTCAGCTTGATAAATTTCAAAGCAACAAGACCCCATGAACAGAGATAGCAACTCCAGCGACAGTCCATCAAATTATTTGGGACGGGTGCGACATCGCAAACGCCCTAGCGAGGTTGTCTATTGAATTGTTCATGTTAACAATTTTTAATTTTCTAGCTCTCTCTATTACTAGAATTGAACAAGGAAGAAACTTTAGGACTACTTTAATTTATGCATACAGTCCACTGGCCTAAATTTTTACTGTCCTTTTTTAAATTTGTTGGATTGCTGCGAAATTTGGGTGATTTACTTTGTGTTGGGGGTTGAAATCATAAGCACGTCGCTATGGATTGTGGAGAATTAAGAGGATTTTGATTCCCTCCCCAGGTTTCTTCTGATGCAGATAAAGTAATTGGATCAAAGTTGCTTGTTAATGACCGCAATAAATACAGATCAATGCTTGTGCGCACCTATTCATCAGTGTGGATGATAGCGGGTTTCTCTTATATAATCTACATGGGTCACCTTTATATCTGGGCCTTGATTGTTGTCATTCAAATTTTCATGGCAAGAGAGCTCTTTAATCTCCTTAGAAGAGCCAATGAAGAAAGACAACTGCCTGGATTTAGGCTCTTGAATTGGTAAGTGTTGATATTTTAAATATTCTTTCTATATTTCATAGTTTTGAACACAACATAGCTTTATTTTACTTTATTTTTTTCTGTATGATTAAAATGGAAGAAAGTTTGTCACTGATTCCATTTGTTTATTTTATTCATCTTGCAGGCATTTTTTCTTCACTGCCGTATTGTTTACTTATGGACGCTTTCTCAGCCGGCAGCTTGTAAACACTGTGACTTCAGATAAACTATTCTATAAACTTGTCAGTATGGTTATCAAATATCAGATGTTTATTTGTTATTTCTTGTATATTGCAGGTCAGGCCTTTCTTTCAAATTTTTTAGCACATACAATCTTCTTATTAACAATCCTTTTTTTTTAGCTACAATAATCTTTTGTCCTTTTCTTCAAAGCGCTTTATGTTTGTTAGTTAAGAATGTCAGAAAACTTTCGATATTTTAATCTGTCTCCATTCAGAAAATAGTGATTTAAAAATTTTCTTCATTCGCATTTCTTAATATGTTTCACATTTAATTATATGTAGAGGACATGTAGACTTTACCAGATTTTGCATAGAAAGATAAATTTATTAGAGATAGGATGATCCAGTAGTCATCTAAAACAAAGATGTCATTTTTCCTCCGGCTTTTGGTAGTTTTTGATTTTTTAATGGTTTTTACTCCACTTTGAAGTCAGCTCTAAATCTTACAAAAGAAAGATAAATGAAAGAAGTAGCTTAGAAAAAGTTGTATGTTAAAAAATTTTATGGTTAAACATATTTAAAAAAATAAAGCAAGCATTACTGCCCCAGACAAAAAGGTTTAACTCAATATAAAGTATTAATGACTAACATAAAACATGGGAAACATCAATGTTGGTATGGACATTTCTTAAAGGATAAATGGAAAACGCGTATATGCTTTGTTAAGTTGTGGTGCAACAAGGGGTTAGGGTAGATTCAAGTAGACTTTTCTGGCTAAAATAAAAGAATATTTTTGCTTTAATCAAATAAATTTTCTGCAAGGGGCTTGATAGTGGAGAATGACCTATCCAAACAAACTAAATATTGCAAACTGAGACATTATGTAAGTTTGAAAAATTACAGTGAGAAATTTCCATTTCTTTAGTTCTAGTAAATTACATGAATAATGAGCATCAAGAGTAATGGTCGATAACTAAATTTACCTCTCTGAAACTGCCTGTCTATGAACCTAGCAGATCATTAGGTTTCTGCATCTCAATTATAACCAGCCATTTTAACACTCCTATAATTGTTCCTTTATTCCCGGATAGTGATTCTATATCAAATTCTTCGGTTGCATCCTTGTGAATGTTAAGGATTTTATGCAAAGCATTGGAACATCCAGCCATTAGCCCAGTGATCTGCAACTAACTTTTCTTGATATGAAAGATCATTTGTTATGAGTTTTGTTCTGCTTATTTATTGTTATATTATTATTATTTGTTAATAATGTTAATGAGAAATGATACAAAAATTTGATTGGTTGGTGGCTTAGGTTTTGTGTGGTTTATTCTCACACTTAAAAAGAAGACATACAAGTATCAATTCAGCCAGTATGCGTGGACCCATATGATTCTTCTGATGGTATTTGTGCAGTCTGCTTTTGCTGTTGCAAACATATTCGAGGGTATATTTTGGTAAATGTCTAATTACTACTGATCTCCTTCTTGACAGTACTTGTGTCAATGTCTTCTAGTCTGTGCAACTTAGTGGCAGGATATTTGTTGATACAGTTTGGAATAATTTTTACAGTTTTGGCTCATCATGGGCCAAATGTTGCACCATTGAGCTTAATGTTTATTTTCGCAGAGCAATGTTGTTCAACATAGATTATTACAATATCCATTAAATCTTATGCAAAAAAGTGTTCTTATTTGTTGTCTGCCAGCATCTATGGTCCAGCACCTATTATTCAGAAAGAACATGCCACACGTGAAACTAGGGTTGCCTTGAGATTCTGTACAGAGGATTTAAAAAGATAATAGAACTAGAACAGTAAACATTGTCCAGATGGCTTTGGCATCATCATAAGTTTTTTTTACTAGCCAATTAAGGCCATTGGCTGCTAATGTGGCAATCATTCTTCTACATGGTAGTGCTCCAGAAGACGCTCTTTAGTTGCTGAGAATAAGATGAAATGTTTCCATCACAGCTAATAAATAGATAAATATCATTTAGATGATATGCTTTGTGTTAAATGTATGGTTAGGGATCATGATAATTTGGTCTTAGAAATTTGAGCTTTTCATTGATACTATTTTATAGTGGGAATAGCCAGTTTTACGAATAGTTTGATTTGTACTTTTATTGAAACTGCCATGGCTTACTGTGAGCTAGCAACTTAAATGCTTTTGTCGTATGATTTGAATTTGTGATGTTTAATAAGCTTATGCAAGTTGCATTTGGCATTTTACAGGTTTCTCTTACCAGCTTCTCTTATTATCATCAATGATATTGCTGCATATTTTTTTGGATTCTTTTTCGGGAGAACGCCACTGATTAAATTATCTCCAAAGAAAACTTGGGAAGGTTTTATTGGGGCATCAGTTACCACATTGCTTGCGGCCTTTATGGTGAGCACAATTCTCGTGTTTGTTGATCACTAGTTTGATCACCATTTCATCTGTTTTTTTTTTAATGTTGTTTTCTTGGTAGTTTATCTCATGCAGAACATTTGTATCAACTATTTTAATTTTAGGAAATTTAACAGATGTTTTGTTAATTAGACATCTCCTTTGGTTTGTGATTCTACATGTGTGGAAACTAAGTTTTGTTTAGTTACATTCTGTGCTTACTAATAATTATTTATTTTTCAGTTGTTTTGATATAAATTTTCTTTCACAGCTATCAAATATATTGGGCCGCTTCCAGTGGCTTACATGCCCAAGAAAGGTAAGTTATTGAATTGAATATTTAACCAGTTTCAAATTGATTACTAGTATGAAGTTTTTCACTTCTCATTCTAATGGATGCTGGATTATAGGACCTGTCGACTGGATGGCTGCATTGTGATCCTGGCCCATTATATAAGACAGAGTACTTTGTAGTGCCTAGATGGATGCATCAATGGGTAAACTTTTACAAAAGACTTATACATTCTTCTTTTTATGCACAATAACCAGAATCATTCATTTTTGAGTGAAGAACTGATAAGTTTAGAGATGTATCTATGATTATTTGTTGATGAAAATCATTCAATGGCTACATTGTCACTGTAGAAATTTATGCAATATGTGCATTTTTTGATTGAGCATTCTAAGATGGCACTGAATGATTGGTTTATATGCCTCCTCGAATAAAAAAGAATGCACTGACAGACTGCTTTTGAAACTAGAACACAACGAAACTTCCAGCATTATCTCAGCTTCTGGAATATATAATTAATTACTTATCAGTTTCAATATGATTGGTGTATATTTGTGTCAGTATCCATCTAAGTAGATTATTATTATTGCTGTTTTACTATTTTTATGAATTATTTCAATTAGGTTTGACTGTTTTTATTCTTGCAGTTTCCTTGGAAAGAAATAGCATATTTACCAGTGCAATGCCATGCTTTAGCTTTAGGCCTGTTTGCATCAATAATAGCACCATTTGGAGGATTCTTTGCAAGTGGTTTCAAAAGGGCCTTTAAACTTAAGGTGATATATATATATATATTATATTGATGCATAAGAGACCCAGGGCTGAAGAATGAGAAATTTATTGTTTAATATTTCTAGGATTTTGGTGATAGCATTCCAGGACATGGTGGGATTACTGATAGAATGGATTGCCAAGTAAGTTGGTTTGGATTTTGCTAGTAATTTTTTGTTTGTGCTTAAGCTCAATTTAATTATTCGATATTTATCTATCTTTCAGTTACTTTTCTTTTTGGTAAAGAACCTGTTTACTGTCTCATTTGCTTAGTATTTACAGCGCCAATCCACTGGTTAACTAGTCAAGCATAGGAATTCCTATTTCTTCGACAAATACTATCATTTGAATCATTTCTTCACATGCACCCATAGTAATATTCAATAAATCAAAGTTTGTTGTTTTTTTTTTTTCTGCAGTGGACAAAACTAGTATAAAGGGGCCTTCACCCAACATGATGTGAATAGGTCTTCACATGAAATGATGTGAAAATCCCTTTCACAACCTCTTGGTCTTAACAGATTAAAGGCTAATTAATCCTGGTCATTGATCCATTAGCTATTGTGATTAGCTTTCATATAAAACACTATGAAGCCCCCTTAACATTAACTGCCCACTGTATGACACATGATATGTGAAATACACGTAATTGATATTAAAATAAAACATTGATAGTTAAAAATGTCCAATATGTATAGCACTATAAAGAAAATTTACTACCACAGCTTGAAGAAGAAAGATACGACTTAAAGGAATTTGTTAGCATTGCTCATCTGAGGAAGATACGATGCTGGAGGAGCACGGAGCAAGAAGGCCTAGTGCGAGACAAATAATGGTAGGCGAATCAGAGCAACCACAGAAGAGAAGTCAGGCAGGACTTGGGAGGCATTAGATTAGGATTTTGAATTTTAATAATCAAGTATCGAGTGGATTTTTTTTTTTAATTGAACCCACTTAGACTGCCTTCTTAGATGGCTTAGGACTTTTCATCATCTATCACTGACATTGCAATTTGTGGTTTCATGGATGTCATTCATCGCAGATGGTTATGGCTGTGTTTGCATACATATACCATCAGTCATTTGTGATGCCTCAGAGTTTTTCAATTGACATGATTTTAGAACAGGTATCTTTTATTCATTTATTTATTGAGCTATTCCGATCATTATCTACACATTAACCCTCTCGTAATTTTTTATGCAGATACTAAGGAACCTTACATTTGAGGAGCAGCATTCATTACACGAGCAACTTGGAAGTATCTTACAAGCCAAGCAATTGTTGCTAGCCTAGTTTCTTGTGTAGAAGTACCCTCCCTTGTATGTATATTACTATGATAATTGCACTGCTAATTCCTAGGATGGATAGTCATAGAGATCGGTGCAAGGTCCTTCTAAACAACACATTGATGTCATGTTTTAAATCTCTCAAATTTTTGTACCTTGTTCTCCTCCAGCATCGTCACTTAAAGTCATAAAATAAGGATACACGATCAAATTTGAAATTAACAAAATTTGTTGAACCCAAATGAAGAGATTTTGTATTTGGTAATTATAACATTAAGCTACTATTAGCCAATGTGTTTACTATGAGAGAAGATATTGGTTCCACTTTTTCTCTATGTGCCAAATGTTCAGGGGCACATCAAGGATATACAAGAAAGACTTTAGCTGCCAAGGTAAACGTTACAGTATCGTGTAACATGTGGACAAGAACTGTCTATGCGTCTAGAAATTTAATTGGCCGGATTGCCGAAATTTCTTTCAACAAAGTTGCAATACCCAGGAACATGGGTTACTAAACTAACAGATAAGATAAAACTGAAAAAAATATTTACAAAATCTGAAATTATTTTGTCCCTAAAATAAACATCTATGAACTCTGAAACCGAGCATGAAGTTAGACGGTAACACGAAATAGATTTGGACGAGATTGCAAACATCACAGGCTAGAAATAATTCAGAATACTAAATTGAACTCATCGCGAGACCAACACAACCTTACAAGCAACAGAGTAAAATGTCTTCGGCCTCTTTTCAACTAACAAAAAAGAAAAAAGAAAAAAAAAACTCAAGATCACCATTCACTAATAATAATGCTGAAAAATGATTCTCGGTGCAAATGTATATTATTGCACAAACAAATGATAAAAGGAAAAGGTACCATTAACAAAATACGTTTCCCCAACACATTCTCTCACTGTGCATTTATTAACGGTTCTAAGAATTTACAAACTCACAGGATGACCCTGAAAATTCAAAAGCCCAAGTCAAGTTTTTGTTAATGAAACAGCCAAGAAACATTCTCCATCAAACCATCAATTACGACCCATGTCTTCCAGCCATCCAATTTGAAAGATAAAATACAACACAACCACTAAAATTACTCCTAAATAGATCCAACAAAATCTTAAAAGAAAAATTATATTCCTAGAGAGAGAAGAAAGGAAGTTAACCTATGGAAAATGCTAGTTAGTCCCAAGCACTTATAACTCCTGCACCACTGTAGCCGCCTCCGTATCCTGAAGATGCCCCAGAAGATCCCCCTCCGTATCCATTACCTCCGCTGTAATAATCCCCACCACCTCGATTGTATGAGCTATCTCTCCTAAAGTCACGGCCACCAAAGCGACCTCCACCAGATCTCCGGTTTCTACCACCGCCACTGCCATAAGAACGAGCTGCCGCGTAGTGAGAGAGCCATTTAGGCACCTCTTGGTTTGATTCTTGCATCAACTCAGATAAAGACCTTGCCAAGGATGCATTACTATCATTGAAGAATGCTGTAGCAAGGCCTGACTTCCCGGCCCTACCTGTTCTTCCAATGCGGTGGACATAGTCATCAATATCGTTGGGGAGGTCAAAATTAATAACATGTGCTACATGGGGAATGTCCAACCCACGTGCTGCAACATCAGTTGCCACAAGAATAGGCGTAGCACCACTCTTGAAAGATCTCAAAGCTGCTTCTCTCTCCTGAAAGTAGATAAAACTAATATCAAGCATCTTATGAGAACGATGCAGAAACAATTTCGGAATATGAAAATTCTTCTATTTCAACAGAAAACAATCACTACTAGTCATTTCACCTCATGACAAGGCAAATAAAATTCTAGGTAACTTCCTTGGCGGATTCATTTCATCTAATACAATCTACACGCATGAACACGCACACAAAAAAAAAAAGGGGAGAAAAAACCGACCAAGAATTGATTAAAAATATTGCAGGAAATGAAGAAATCAGCAAAAGATTATCTGTTTCATAATACTAAATTAACTACTTGAAATGAAGGGAAAATAAAGATAAATAAGATCTAATTATTCAAGAAATGGATTTAACTACCTGCTGAGTCCTATCTCCATGAATTGTGGTTGCTGGAAATCCATTCATACACAACCAGTGTTCTAATGAATCAGCTCCTCTTTTTGTCTCCACAAAAACCAATGTTAGAGCATGCTGCAGAAATGGAAAAAGTCAGTAAATATTCTCACAACTAGTAGCGGTGGCAGACAAGTACAGAGCAACTCAACAATTTAAGCAGAATCAAACAAATTTTAATTGAAATTTAGGTTGTGTTACTTTTCCATGGGCACCAGTATCTCTTTGGGCATGAAGAAGATCCATCAGGTAGCTTCTTTTGTCCGAATCAAGTACAAATTCCACTCTCTGAACAATCAAATCAGTACTGGAACCAACTCTTCCAACAGCAAGGAAGATATAATTATAAAGGAAATCTGAAGCCATCCTCTGCAACTCAAATCAATGGAAAATTATTATACAAATTAATAGAATCTATTGAAGAAGATAAAAAAAAATGGAAAGAGAAGAGACTCAAAGACAACCAATGTGAAAAAACAGACACAGCTAAAACAAAATAGGATGGCAATGAGTATTCTGGAATCTGATAATTGGGTATCTAAGGTAGCTGGCCTATTTATATTGAGTTTAAGTACCAATGATACTTAATAATTGGGTTCAAATCAGGTTCAAGTTTGCTTAAAATTCTAGGTATCTGCAGATACCCGTATATTTTATGTGTTTAAGTTGGGTGCCCACGTTGTGTTTATCATCTGAAATGGGAAGTGCCTAAAAATGTAGGTATCTGCAACCATCCTCAAAAATCTTCAAACAGATAGGAAAAATACAAATGATATAAAATGATGATAAAATACTAGTAGAGCTGCACAATATAATAGATTGCACTCAACTTCCCAATCATTTTGATTTGAAATGGAATTCAATAATGCAGTTAGTGCTAGCTCTTTTCCATAAGCCGAAGATATTGCAAGTAGCAGATGGCATTGTAGTATAATTAAACAGTGTTTACTCAACCTCTAGATTATAGAAAATTAGAGATACCCAAGCTATTAATATTTTTTTAGTAATCATCAATATCTTTTTATTTTAACTAACTTCCCTGTGAGGGTAACCAGCTCCACATCAATGAACACATAATGAAGATTTTCCTGAAATAAGTTTGCATTTTTTCCAGAAAAATAAGTGTGCCATGAAAATAAAGCTCCTATCATGAAAAATATTCTACAACACTGATAATATTCAGCATGCAATTTTCATGTCTCATAAGCATCAATGTGAAGCTAAACTTCAGTGATTAACTTTTTTAAAAGGTTACAGTAGTTCACCTGTTATATATAGGAAAAGACAGGCATGAACAACATTGTCACATTCTGAAGCAGAAATTGTTGCACTCAAAAATTATGAATAAAATTCTTCCTTAACAACTAACTTTTCAGAATAAGAGATCACCCAGTCAAATATTATGATGCTACAAAAGCACCAGTTATGAGTTCCCAGCCATCAACTATCCTATCAATTGTTATCATTTAATCACCCAATATAGGCTAGTTAATGCAGATCACTCATTTTATCTAACAGTGCCTTGCAATTACAATCAGGCCCACAGTTCAAGATCATACCAGCTTGATCAAAAAGTGAAAGTTATGATCCACAACTGATCTCTTTCCTTTCAACTTTAAGGTAAGCATTCAATCACCACATTTCAGTGACCAAACAAAATGATTAATTTAATAGAAAGAGAAAAACCTGTATCTCCTTTGGGAATGTGGCACTGAATAACATAGTTTGCCTTTGACCTCGTGAAGGCATGTCCGTCTGTTCAACAATTCTTCGAATTTGTGGCTCAAAACCCATATCCAGCATCCTATCAGCCTCATCTAGGGCCAAATATCTAATATGTTGGAGTGAAACCCTGGCTCTCTCCAACAAATCTACCAGACGGCCAGGAGTTGCAACAAGAATGTCAACGCCCCTTTCTAAGTCTCGCAACTGCAAACATGAATCATATAAAAAGATGAGTAACATTAAGGAATAGTATGAATGTTAACAATAGCATGAATGTTATTCCACCATATTTATTTACATTGGAGGCACGAAAATTAGATTTAGATAAATGAAAGTTAGATATAAGATTCT
Organism: Alpinia galanga; assembly: GCA_037177395.1. Classification (NCBI taxonomy): domain Eukaryota; kingdom Viridiplantae; phylum Streptophyta; class Magnoliopsida; order Zingiberales; family Zingiberaceae; genus Alpinia; species Alpinia galanga. The sequence goes on along the minus strand of JBAMHZ010000008.1, from coordinate 5,558,128 downwards.
TTATTGAAATTATGTACAATATCTCAATATTTTATTTTGTATCTTTTTTTGTAAAAATGGATGGTATGAATGCACTTAAAGCTACAATCGTCATCACACAAGAAAATCACACTCTAATTTAAGATCAAATTGTATCGACATCACCAACTAGACAAGTAGTCCACGAGTACAATCAACATTTGTAAGGGATATGACAAAACACCATAGAAATATTCAGTAAAAAGATCCAGAATGTGCTTTTTCTTCATCCAATTTTAAATACCCGACAATCATCATATTAACTCTTTTTACTCCTTCCCTTTCTTTTACTGAGCATGCTTGTTTTTCATACTTTCTTTCCTCTTCTGTCGATAAGTTTCCAGTTAAAAGTATTAAATTTGTAAATTTTACCTTGTGAAAATTCCTGATTAAAAGAAACCATGGTAAGTTATTCACCTCTTACTTTCTTTGTTTCCACCAAATATCTAAAGATAGATTGCTCATGGACCTTGTCTAGCCAGAAAAGCTCCAACGTCTAGCATAATGGGATCATTTCTCATAAAAAAACTTCCTTCTCAGATGGTATTTTGTAACTGACTTAACAAATGATAAATTTACAAATAAACAGCTCAGGTGGCATAATCCAAGTTTAAATTTTGTAATTGATAAAATCTAGAAGCAGATTTCTCATTTACAATACAAGGATGCAACTTGACATGCAAATGGTCTACACAAATTATGCAAAAAATTAAGTGCACACTTGGATAAAGAGTAAACTTGGATTTCATTTGAAAGACGTTAAACTGAAAGTCATACACCTGACCATAGGGCTGCCATAGAAGATTCAAAAAAAGGTTTTGTGTAACTAGTTTTAAGAGAACATCAATCCGATCTCTCATTAAGAAGTAGGGTAGTATCCAGAACCAGAAGCTAACAACAAATAAAAAAGTATGAAGAGTGATATATCTGGTATCTGTGATTGTTTTAATTTCTGACACTCAACCTCTTCATTTACACTCTCAATATTCGTGTCGAACACCTAACACTTACAACACCAACACTCCAAGTGTAAAATTAGAAGAGGTCTTTAATACCTAGATCTGCAACCGATATCAAATAATCTTACTGGATGCCAAGTAACATAGTTTCCAACAACTATTCACCAAAGTGTGATTCAGGCTACATTGTTTTATACAGGCTGAATTACACCTGTAACTCTAATATCAATATTACAGTTAAATATATTCTTTGATGTGAAATCATTAATTTGTATCAACTTAGAAATCAAACACTGAGGCATTATATAATGACTTTGGATGAGTTAAAGTCCAAGAAAGAGGGAGAAGATTTAGTCAGTAAAGGTCAGAAAGCATAGCTGTTTGGCTTATCAGAACAAAGAAAAGTAACACCTAGTTATCAGAATTAAGAGACCATAGGGACATGGTGATAATAGTTTCGTGTTTTACCAATATTTTGAATCTTCAAATAAGCATTACATATCTACATACTACAAATACTTTGCAACTGGAGGTTGTAATGAATTATAAAATAGAAACAAGCCTAGATCTAAAGAAAAGACACCACGACAAAAATATTTTTAAAACAATATCCTGCAACAAAGTCCATCCATTAAAACCATGTTTGGAACAAATGGATCCACAAGTTCTTATATACCGACACTTTCAGTATTTTCTTTTTTCCATTTTTTGGTTATGTAGTTTTTTTATTATTGTTATTTTAACATGTGATTTGTATCAAAACTAAAAGTCATATATTAGATATTTTTGACTGCAGTGGCTTGCAACCTCTGCACTGACTTTGCATTGTCCAATTGGATTACTAGATAGGACAATTCCCATGTTTGGAACCTTGGAAGGACCAGATTAGGGATCTAATGGAAATGCTGAAATTACAGTGTCACGTAAACAAAGAGACCTAATTGTTTAGTATCTTTGAGAGCCCTATTTTTTTTACATTTTTATTGTACTCTTATACTGTAATATAAACAGGCATCAAGAATAGGGTCTATTTTCTCATATCTATTGTTGTATGCTAATATGGTCAAGCATGGATTTTTTGAACCTCTCACCTATTGTGTCATAGAGGGATAGTTTTCTTTTCCCTCAGAAAAGTAATATAGATATATAATTATGTGGTTTATCCTTTGGCTAGGTTGGTGACACAAGCTACAATCAACCATAAGTTACCAAAGGAAGTGTTATCAAAATAAATGGAAGAATTACCTGTTGATTGATAGGAGCTCCACCATAGGCAACAACTACCCTCAAACCAGTCTGGAAAGCAAACTTCCTGGCCTCCTCATGGATCTGTGGCACCAAAAGTTGAAGTTAAGAGAGCCATTAAACAAGGTAAAAGGCGCATAGGAAATCAAATGACATACTTGAACAGATAGCTCACGGGTAGGGGACAAAATCAATGCCAGTGGGAAAGCAGTCCTTGATCCTTTTTGCCTAGGTCCTGGGGGTTGCCTTAGTATTGCACTAATGATAGGAAAGCAGAAGGCTGCTGTCTTTCCCGATCCTGTCTGGGCGCAGGCCATGAGGTCCCGTCCTGCAAGCGAAATAGGTATTGCATGGCGCTGGACAGGGGTTGGCTTCACATACTTGCATCGCCTGATGTTCTCATTAAGTGCATCTCCCAGATCAATTTCAGCAAATGTGTTCACTGGCGGGGGCACATTCTCACCGCTGGTCACAACTGGGATGTCTTCATAAGCATCAAAATTGATCCCTGAATTCTCCTGGCTATCGAATGCAGCCTCAGTGGTATCATCATCGTTTGCAAAAGGGTTTGCCTCACGCTCCCTGCGGTCCCACCCAGCACCTCTCGAGTTCCAGCCGCCACTTCCACCTCTCGCACCACTAGGGCTAGGGCGAATCGAGTCACGAATAGGGCCACCACTCCGGCGGCTTCCACCAGCATCTGAGGCAAAAACGGAAGGAGGTTGCCTGGTGCCCGAAGGACCGTCAGCAATAGATGGTGCCGGTGCTGCTGGAGCGGCAGAGGACTCAGAAGACTGCTGACGGTTGCGAAGATGAGGAGGTACGTAGGCATCGCGACCACCGCGCGGGGGAGCAGCACCACCGATGCCAACGTTGCTAGGGGAGGCACTAGTCACGGCCGCCGAGCTTTCGGCGTTCGCAACTGCATCAGCCCATGATGTTCGCATAATTCAGGAAGCAAATCCCGATCTATACCGCCCAAATCAAGAAAATTATCAGATCAACGCAACTATTGATCCAGAACCCTCGATCGAACCCTTGCACCAAAATATTTTTTAAAAAAATTCAAGATCAATTTCTCTCCACCGAATACACGCAAAAAGGTAGAAAAAACAGCAGCAATCGAAGAAAGAACAAGCATTGGTACGAAGGGAAAAGATAACGCAATAAATGTTCAATCGAGAATAATACCTGGTGAGATGGAAGCAGACGTCGTCAAGGAATTGATAGAATGGAGAAAAGGAACAAGAAACCCTAGTTTTTAGTGGCGAACGCGTGCGAGAGACATCTCACTCCGGTCTAATTCTTCTAGTTTCTTGTTTTCTCATTATATCTAGAGAAGTTTTTCCTTTTTTTTAAATCATCAAATTACAAAATTGCCTTTTAATCTGAATGTTTCGTCAGTTTTTTTTATTTTTATTTTTATTTTTATTTTTTGGATTTATACTATCTAATGCTTATATTTGTTTAGATTTAACAGATGAAATGCCCATTCAAAATGGTTAAAGAAAAACTAGGCCATTAAGATTGAACTAATATTATAAATAAAATATATGGATAAGTATCTTATTGATAAATTAGTATATGATTATTATAAATTTTTATTATTTTTTAATCGAGATTTGTTCACCACGCAAACACGGAATGTGTCCCAAGTCAATAGAGAGGCGTGTCGTCATATAGTTGTTGAAAGTGTTACCGATCAATTTAGGCAATTAAACTCTCTGTCTTCCCAACTGTTACATGGTTAATTAAAGTGACACCAATCAATTACTGAAGGCAACATCAAATCATTATCCAAAGTGTAACCGATTAAAGGAGTTTGGTAAATGGAGTAAAATTGACATGAGATCGATTGAATTATAATTGAATGAAAATAGAGAACAACATATTTCATTTTTTTTTTTAAATTTTGGTTGCAAAAAATAAAAAAAAAATGCGATGTAACCTTTTGTTTGTCTAATTTTTTCCATCTAAATACTACATTGTTAATTTTAGTTTCAATTAGAATTCATTTATGAAATAAGGACCTTTTTAAAATCCTTATTTATCGAGTGCAATATGAGCAAATATCAGATTGACAAATAAGAGAATTATAAACTTTACAAACTTAAAAATATAAAGATTTTACAGATTACACAACTTCTGTTAGGAGTTTAAAAACTAAGCACGTGATTTAAAATTTGTGCATTCTTTTTTTCATCTACATTTATTTAGTTTTAGTAAATTAAACATATTTAGAATTAATGTAATATTAATAGTTAAACAGAAGTGATCAACAGTTAACTTGCCTAGATTTAGTCATTTCCAAATCCAATTCAATCAAATCACCTGATTCAACCATATTAATCTGTGATCCGAAACTTTTCCAATTCAATTACGTTCAATTTTTAAACCATGCACGACCCTGCCTGATTTACGAGACGTGGATTAATAAATTAACCAAACATATATACTTTGTATCATCGAACCTTCAATAATAACGAATCGAAGGCCTCGAATCGTCAACTTGAATCAACTCGTTTCAGCCAACAAGTAACTTTAAAGTCAGAACAAAGCAGTCGGCACCACCAGTTAAACCAGACACCAAACACCAAACGACATAATTGGATCATTTAAAAAAAAAAAAAAAGAATCGATCGATGCGTTCTAAAAAAGTGTCTACAAACTTATCACGGTGGGCAAAGCGCTTACGCATACTACAAGCTGCGAAATGCAAGCGACGTCAGTGTATCTTTTTAGAGAGCAAGACTCGGCCAAACTGTATGGCAGGTGACAACACAAGAAAAACGATAAGACGTGCACAAATCGCCAAGCAAATGGGCAAGGATACTATAACAGAAGCGTATTACAGCTCAAGACTAACACGTGATAGCCGTGAACTTGCATTTTGAATACCTAAATCTCTGTGGTTTTCGTCAAAGCATGGCTGAATCCTATTGAAATGGAGTTTTTAACAAAATGGAACATATTTGTGGAATTAGCTATCAAACAGTACAATGGTACATGTGATTGATATAGAGGAGCACACCTTGGTACATATACGTAATGAAACAACAGTGGAAATAAATATCTACCTCCTTTGGAAAATGACCAGGTGACAGGCTTCTTGATTTACCATCTCTTTTGTTTAACACAACAGGCAACAAATGAAACCAAACGACCTGAATTGCAACGAAAAGAAGTTAAGACTAGAAATGTGATTGCAAATTTACGACTCGTTCAAAGTTCAGTATCAACTGTGTTCTTGAGGGGGAAAAAAAGTTTAGCAACTTCAAATTAAAAAGTATTACGCTGCAACAAAAGGTACAAGTCATAGACGAATGGACAATCAGCAATACAATTTGATACTTTTAATGCTGTATCTAAAATCAGAACATTAATGATAAATAAGAAAGACCACAACTCATTGAATCGACAGTCCACGAACTGGGAAGAGAGCCTGACATGATGATATACTAAGCATCATGAAACAAACAAGATCATCACACGTATAGTACTCCAAGCAACAGGGAAGAGAGAAGACCATCTCTAAAGGCTATCTATTAATTTTAGGGAGATAATACCCTAGTTGATTTCAGTATAAACGCAAAGAACACAAGTTAATGACTATTGGTAATCAATATGGTAAAACATAGTAAGTATACTTACTACTTGTTTTAACGTCTAATTCTAGGCTTGCACCTAAATTCTGCTAGCAATGCTATATGATCAGATGACCATTCAGGAGAAGGAATAGCAGTGTTCTTGCGTAAATTTTCCTCATCCAATAGCTCCAACAGGGATTCCACTGACAAAGAGTCCGCTAAAAAGAAAAATGAAATAAAATTAAAAACAGTTGGAAAAGGTACCAAAATAGGAGGTCTGAACAGACTGAGGATTGACTTCCTAGATCCATTATCTGGGAAAAGATGAATACCAGTGTAAAATATGTAATCAACAGTGCCAACAAAATCCCTGGTACAATTTGTAAACAGAGGTTCGTGTGTTGTGGCATCCACTCTCCTCCTCTGTTGATCTAATCCAGGGCTTACTCCCACCATTCTTGCAAGTGATGAGTATGCACTAACCTATCAAATGAACTACACATGTTAAAATAACAATCTAAAATCTAAACATTCACAAGATGCAATGAGAAATATACCAATGGTAGTTGATGAGTTATCTTATGTGTAGGATGCAGAATCCCCAAGGGATCCACAGCCAAGTCTGGATGCAAATGCTCAATTTTTCCATTCGCCAGTAAGGCATGAGGAGCACTGCTTTCAGAAAATTATTACTTATTGTTCTACTCATACAAATGGATAACTAAGGAAACAGGAAAGGGTGCAAACCTTCCCGGTACAGAGTTAAAATCTCCACAGACCAGCATAGGAATATCTGCACTAACAGCAATTTTCTCCAGACCCTTTAAGAGGGTATGTACCTGTGCAATAGATCAACACAAACACAATAATACCCAGCATTGTTTTTCAATATCTAAAGAGATGCAACAATGATCCAACAAAAGTTAGCAGGACAGAAGGAAACCTGCCACAGTTTAACATCCTTGTGCTCATGATGGACATTTACATGGGTGTTTGCCTGCAAGGATGACAAAGAAAGAATAAAAAATATCCAGCAGCTTAAATGTCAAGAGATTACCAGAAAGCATATATCACATTCGTGGTTGCAACAAACTAACACGTGGAAACAGCTAGGCCAAGAGGCAGCTTTTTCAAGCAATTGAAAAGCAAAAAACAAGTGAACCAATTACACAAATCACCTCTAAAATGGAATTAACAAGCAGAAAATCAAGGTAAAACTTCAATGGAAAGCAGATCATGTTTAGCATGGAACAAAGGTTGATGGACAAGTCTAGGCATGGTCACAAAAAATGACATATTCCCACAAAGTGTTCAGGTAAAACATATTCATCAGTAGGAAGAAACGCAATGCATTTTATGTGCGTTGCTTAAGAGAGATTCAAAGAACAAGAAAACTCACAACGCAAATTAGCTGCCTTTTTCCAGGATTATCAGTGCCATAGTTACTAAATTTTGCTTCCAGGACCACAATCAAAGCAATGTTATCCTACAAGTGGAAATAAAGATAAATAAGGATTAGATAATAGAAATCAAGCAAGCAATGGATAAAGAGCTAACTGGCTACCTTAATAAGACGGCTTAAAGCAACTTTCTTCTGACCAGCTTGAATTGCAACATCTGTTAAAGATTGTGCCGCTTTATTGAACTCAACCTGGATACAGATTTTTGCATTAGACCTGATCAACTAAAGAAGAATAGTGAATGTTGGAGCTACCTCATATTTTTTGACATGTGAAAACCTGTCCCTGCGGAAAAATGTAGCACAACCATCAACAGTATTTGGATTGCCGCTATAAACCTGAATCAAAGGTAGTGTTAAAAAAGGTACAAAAGAAAGAACATCGATTTTTTTTTTTGAAAAATCCAATGTGAAAGCAAACCTCTGAGGTTTTTTTCTTGTAAAGTGCTTGATATCCGTGTTTGTCAAGTTCTGGGGCAAAAAATTCTTCAAAATGGTCGTTTTGGACCTACAAAATACTTATACCATGATCTACATCTCAAATTAAATTAAGAGATCAGTACACCGCATGCATTTAAACATTGATTAATCCAAAAAAGCACGAAAGCAACAAATATCCTAACATAGCAATAACATTGCAAGAATCCTAACAGTGAAAGAGGGTTTAAGAACAAAATTTTGACTAAATAATCTAAGACATGCAAAGGACAAGTTTTTCATACTATATACGGAGTAGTCCATTGATACAAACCACAACAAAAACAATAGCAAGATAAAAGTAGAATATATGGAAATATCAAGTTACTCATGAAGAAAGCTAAATTGAACAGAGAATAATTTCTCCATGGAAAGCTAACGAATAAAGTCTAACGAAGAAAGCTAAATTGAAAATTGTACCTCTTGGAGACAAATAATATCAGCATGGTAACCAATAATTTCCCGTAACAAATTTTGCCTCCGGTAGGGCCATGAGAGAGCCCATATTGGGCAGTAGTTGTATGCCTCATTTGTGGCATACACATCAGAGAGAATGTTGTATGAGAGAACAGAGAATGTCCCAGAAGATGTCCGTCCTTCTAGATCTAATTGCCCCATGAGATCTCCATTCACAGGAATCATTCGACGTGGAGTAGGTGAAGGGGCTGGAATTACTCGTGATGTCGAAACGGTATTGACATTTCCAATATTTGATCTCGTCTCCGCATCGATCACAATGCATTCAAACTTAAGGACATGGTTAATATCTTCTGCTGTGGGTGTGTATGTCCTAGAAAGACCAACTTCAGACCACGCTTCTCCATTTTTGTCAGCCACACTTGTAGGATACACAGATAGTGGACCAGAATTTGATGTAACACCAGATAAACCAGAAGCAAGATTACCAGATCCACTACTATTTAGGCGTCCAAACACCTCTTCCTCCTCAGCTCCATTTTCAGTTTGTGTTTTTTTAGCCCGTTCATGCAATGCACGATGATGCTGCCAAGCATCAGAGAAGCACCTGGGACTACAATGATAACTTTTGGTAATGGGCACCTTCCCCTTTAGACAAACCAAACATTGTAGAGTTGCAGGCTCAGTTGGATGTACACTGCATATGGCAACTTTCTGATCACCTAGATTTCTATACCTGCAACAAGAATTAGTTACGTAAGCGAAAAGGTAATTAGCACAAATAAGAAGACACATCATATAACTAGAAATGAAAGTTGCAACATGATAGACTGAAGAGTATAAAACATAAAAAAATATTGTGCAATGTTTTGGGCCTTGGATAAAGAAATATAAAAAAATCGATCTTTGATCATTTGTGCCAGAAGTAAAATTGAGAAAATGTCCAAAATTTCACAATTAGAGATATGATGATACGCAAGGATTTATCAGAAAATAGATTGAGAATCCCAAGTTAACAAAAAAATCCGTTGCTAGATTGAAGATCACATCCTAACTCAAACAAAGATACTGAGAGATAAAAGATACCAACAAATAAAGAGAAACAATACGCTTATGTATTATCATTTAGAATTCAATATGTATACATAATAGTGATTTTGAGAGCAAAATATTGAGACGTTTTCTTGTGAAAAAAACAATCATTCAGTTCCTATATTTAAGGAAGTGAGACTTCCATAGGAACAGTAAAAATGGGGGTTTTCCCTTGTTAGCTCAAAAAATAAGGAGCTAATGCAATTCAAAAGAGAATGTTGCAGAACAACATTAGGATTGTCAAAATCAGGGGGAAAATGTAAACAGTAAAGAAAATGAAGATTGTAATCTAAACTTTGCATATGCAACAGAAAGGACCTATTTACATCCATATATTTTATTTGCTAAATATATAAGAAAATTGATTGCAGTTACAACAACAACAACAACCAAGCCTTATCCCACTAGATGGGGTCAGCTATATGGATCATTCTACGCCATTGAGTTCTATCTCCCACGATATCATTATTTATATTTAAATAAATTTTATCTTGTTTTATTGTTACTAACAAAGTTTTTTTTTTGTCTTCCTCTTCTACGTTTGATGGGTGTATTTGTTATAGTTTCACATCGCCTAACTGGAGCATTTATTGATCTTCTAAGTACATGTCTGTACCACCTTAAATATGTTTCTCGGAGTTTTTCCTCAATATATGCAACTTTAACTTTATCTCTAATATTCTCATTTCTTAATCTGTCCATCTTCGTATGTCCACACATCTATCTTAACATCCTCATCTCTGCAACTCTCATCTTCTGCTTATGTGCTCGAGTCGTAGCCCAGCATTCAGCTTCATATAACATAGCAGGTCTAATCGCAGTTTTTTAGAACTTCCCTTTAAGTTTTAGAAGTACTTTACGATCACATAAAACATCTGACGCTCTCCTCCATTTCAACCATCCTGCTTGTATATGTAAAACATCTCTCTCAATTCCTCCATCGTCTTGTAAAAATGATCCTAAATATTTAAAGCTCTCAGGTCTAGATAATTCGTCATCTCCTATTTTAACACTTGTCTCATTATGTCTAATATTGCTAAACTTGAACTCCATATATTCTGTCTTTACTCTACTAAGCCTAAAACCTTTCACTTTTAGTGTTTCCCGCTAAGATTCTAATTTAGCATTTACTCTTTCACGTGTCTCATCTACCAGAACAATATCATCTGCAAACAACATACACCATGGTACTGTATCTTGAATGTGCCCAGTGAGTTCATCTATAAATAGTGTAAAAAGATAGGGACTTAGAGCTGATCCTTGACGTAACCCTATCTTTATTAAAAATGCTTCAGTCAATCCGCCTGAAGTCTTTACTCTAGTTGTTACTTCTTCATACATATCCTTAATTAGTTTAATATATGCTACACTAACACCTCTCTTTTTTAGAGTTATTCATGTAATTTCTCTTTGAACTCTATCATAAATTTTTTCTAAGTCAATAAATATTATATGTAAGTCTTGCTTTTGCTCCCGATACATTTCAATTAGTTGTCTGAGAAGATGTATAGCTTCTATTGTCGACCTTCCCGGCATAAACCAAAATTGATTTTCGGTAACTGTGATCTCCTTCCTTAATCGTTGTTCTATTATTTTTTTTCAAAGTTTTATGGTATGACTCATTAGTTTAATATCCCTATAGCTTGCACAATTTTGTATGTCCCCTTATTCTTATATAAGGAAATTATAGTACTTACCCTCCATTAATTAGACATTTTTTGTTTTCAATATTATATTAAATAATTTTGTAAGTCATTCAATACCTTGTTTTCCTAGGAACTTCCATATCTCTACCGAAATATCATCTGGTCCAATAGCTTTTCCATTTTGCATCCCATTTAAAGCTTATTCTACTTCTGAAATTTAAATTCTACGATAAAAATTTAAATTTTCATACTCAGTTGACCTATATAAATTACCCAAGTTAAATTCATCACCCAAACCTTCATAAAAAAGTTGATGAAAAAATTAATTCCATCGCTCTTTTATTTCTCTTTCATTTACTAATATTTTATTGCATTCATCTTTAATACATCTTATTTGAATAAGGTCTTTCGTCTTCCTTTCTCTTACTTTAACTATTCTATAAATGTCTCTTTCCCCTTCTTTTATATCTAATTTTTTATATAATAGTTCAAAAGTTTCATTTTTAGCTTCATTCACTACTTTCTTAACCTCTTTCTTAGCTATTATATACTTTTTTAAGTTTTCTTCATTCTTACAAATATATACTTATATGTTATTCGTTTTTCCTTCACTTTCTTCTGTACTTTGTCATTCCACCACCAAAATTCCTTACTTAGTGGTTCATGCCCCTTTGACTCACCGAGTACCCTCTTAGCTACTATTTTCAACTTTGATACATATTTCACCGAATACTTGTACTATTTTGTTTCTCATTCTTTAACTTCTACTATTTAATTATAGAAATCATATATTTTCTTTCTATTAATATTATACTTAAGGTGTATATCTAAAACTACTAACCTATGTTGGGTAGTTAAGCTTTCTTCAGGGATGACCTTGCAATCTTTATAAATGTTTCTATCCTTCTTTTAAATCATAAGAAGGTCAATTTGTGATTTATTATTTTCACTTTTAAACGTGACGAAGTGTTGTTCTCTTTTCTTAAACAATGTATTAGCTAATATAAGATCATATGCTATCGCAAAATCTAATATAATTTTACCTTCTTCATTTCTTATTTCAAACTCATAACCCCCATTTTATTTTTCACTCCAACATATTCATTTAGATCACCTCCTATGAAAATCATTTCATTTGGCGGAATATTTTATAATACTTCATCTAGATTGTCACAAAAACTTAATTTGGTATTTTCATCCAATTCTGCTTGAGGTGCATAAATGCTAATTATGTTTATAGTTTCTTTCTGCACTACTATCTTGAGTGTTATAATTCTATCCCTCTTTCTAACGACGCCTACAACTTCATCCTTTAACGAACTATCTATAATAATACCTATTTCATTTGTTGTTTTACTTTTTCTTGTGTACTGTAATTTAAAACTCAAATTCTCTATCATTTTTGCCTTCTCACCTATCCATTTTGTCTCTTGTACACACAAAATATTAATTCCTCTTCTAAACATCGTATTGACTACCTCCATTGTTTTACCTGTGAGAATTTCTATATTATGTGCTTCAAATCTTAGACCATTAGTTTTTCTATAATATTTATTTTTACCCAACCTATGATGTGAGAACTCTTGCTTATTTAACACTACACTCAAGTTTTTATGGAGATGTAGCGGTCCTTACTGAGACGTTATAGTTGGACTTTGTAACGCGAACTCTTGCATATTTATCACTACATCTAAGTTCTGGAGATGTAGCAGTCCTTGCTGAGATGTTACAGTTGGACCCTGCAATGCGTTCCTTCCGGGAAACAACCTAACATTAGTACAGTAGTTTAGTGGATCCATTCATTGAATATTTGCCTTAGTTTAACGCTGACTGACAACCTAACGCAATCCTCCTCCTTTATCTAGGCTTGGGACCGGCCATGATAGGTTATCATGGGCGGAGTTCTATTACATATATTCTATTGTGTGAAAATAAATATATAATATTGGCATTATTAGTATTTTGTACAAAAAATAAATATCATAATTCTCTATAGTGAAATGAATCTTGTAATAATTGATATATTGAATTCCAACATGTTGGTACATCACATAGAGATTTTTTAGGTTTCATTCTATTAATTTTATAAAATATGCTCTATTGTTTTATTATATTAGGATGTCACCATAAGTAAGAAATAAAAATTTTAATTAATTTAATTTGATTTTCTAAATTTTTTAATCTATTTTGATATATAAATTTAAAACATGACATATGCAACAAATATGAAAAAATAAACCACCAATAGTAGGTTGACAATTAAATTTAAGTTCATTGATACTTGCAATATAAACTAGCATTATCAAATAATATTGAAAATATTTTTAAAGTTAATACATATTCTTTAAAATTAAACATAATAATTGAGAGATGTTATAAGTAATATGTGGTTTATTAAAAACTCGAGATGCTAATAAACGTTTTTAAATTGTTCAAGAGTTATCAATCAAACGGTAAGTTATACCCATATGTGAATGGGTTTACTAATGATCACTTCAAATATTAGAATATAAAGATACTTTATTATTTAATCTACTAAATTCTTTAATTAAATTTTTTTCTTTGTCTTATTAATTTTTTAATTTATGAGTAAGAGTAGTTCGGAGAACATATTTAGCAAATGAGTTAAATGATTCTTGATAAAAATCTTTAAAAGTGCATTTAAACCCAAAACTAAAAGAAAGATTATTTATAAATTCTTTTAATTTAATATTGAAGTATTTAAATAAACTTGATTTGGTACTTTTAATGGACGATAAAAATCTAGAAAGTTGTGTTTGAGAATGTTCGACTTTAAATTTCGTGTGGTGTTTTGTTTTGATGCGTCGCTTCAATGATTTGTACTCATCGTCCGATTAAAATTTGGAAGAGGCTTGGCAGTACCTACATTTTGCATGCATTCCTTCAAACCAAAGAGTGATTTTCTCAAAGTTTTTAGTTATAATAGATAATTTTGTATTTGAACCTTAGAAGTTAGGCTCTTTTCTTGTGTTTCGGCCGTTGAAAGTTGCTCTATTTCATCATCGGTAAATTGAAAGTTGTCGAGATTCACATTCAAAATTGAGATTTCCTCTTTTGAGATCGAGATGAACTTTCTTCTATTATAATTGGAGAATTGACGTCGAAAGTAATCGAGATTTTGAAATTTAAAGAGAAGAATAGAAAAGATGGTGTGAAAATGATGAAATGAACACCCTATATATAGTGTTTGGAGAATAACCATCACTTAATTATAGCCATTAATTAAAAAATGATCAAATATTCTCAGCCATTCAAAAAATAAAAAAATTCCAATGATCAGAACTAGGGATTTCCAACGGATAGATAAGAAAAAAAAGCCGGCTGGTTCACAATTTTTTTGAGATCGAAATCATAACTGGCCCATTCCTAGATGGGCCGATTGTAGTTCCAAACCATGTAACTGGGTCAACGGATAACCGGCTCATTGACTCGGTTACGGGCCTAGGTTGGGTCTACTTACAGAGGAGCTCTATAAGTTTAGATGAGTTAGTGATTTAAGCATTTTGGATCAGCCGTTGGACCTGATAAATTAATGGGTTATATCTCTCGTCTAAGCATGGTGTGGTAATTGGAATTAGAATGAACCTAATCATAGGCATTGTGAGGTATTGAAAAAGGTTCTGTGTGAAGGTGTAGCTACTATTGGGCCTCACATGTTACTAATCATGGGGGATTTTAGGCTGAGTTAGGCATTTAGGTCTTTACAGGAACGTCAAGCTTTAAATGGGGGAGATTATAACCCTCGATTAAGTCCCACATAGTGGGATGTGGCCCAGTAAAGGAGCTTTATAAGTTTCGATAAGTTACCTACTTTAAGAGTCCACGAGTTAGTGGGTCAGTTTTCTCATATACATGATATCCTAGGAGGTTGTACAATCAAGATATTTCGAAATATCTTGCCAAATCTTTTATCTTTTTTTTTAAGGTTGCATCAATTGTGGCAATGTGATTTGTTTAGATCACTGCATATTCTTTATTTATTTCATATATTCTATCTATATTTTTATTTTTTCTTAATTTGTGACATTATGGCTTTCATCATTATATTAAATCACTATAGTAATCCTTGTTACTCACCTAGACAATTATTGCAAGAAGCTACATATTCCTGCATAAATATTGATTGAATTCTAAGTAAACATGGTACTGTTAATAGTTGAAGGGTTTAGCTCTCATAATCCAATTTAGTTATTTTCTTGCAGTATGTGAAGATGATGCTAGGTTCATTACCATATTTTGATCTCTCACTCTTTCGATATGATGAAAAGGTTTGACCTCTTAGTGTATGTTACATTCATAAGTTATGCTAAAATTTTGCTAAGAGTGACATTGCTTGTTATTTTGGTTTTATTTTCTTCACAGTAGCTACTATTCTGTAAGAAAAATCGAATTTACTGTATAAAGTACCAACTCATCATCTGAGTCCAGTAGATAGCAGAGCAAAGTATATTTTCCATTGAAGTTATGAGTGTGTTTTACTTTCTATTATTTCTGAGGATTTACTTGCAACTGACTAGATGCTGTGTATTTGCACTGAAAACTAACAAAAGAACCATGGTATGTACCAAGTAATTTGTAATATTGAATCTAAGGTTCTGATTGAAGATTGAAACTATCCTAGATTTAGCTACTCAAGAAAGAATAGTTTTAAGATGGCCTAGCCATCTTGATATTGATTTTGAGTGCTTTGACCACACTCTCTTTTCAATCCTTTTTACTAAGTTTTGTGGTTCTCTTCTAGATTCTATTCTAGAATGACTAATGTAGCTGTCACATTCCTTTGACCTATATGGAAGTTTCTGATGCGGATGTCTGCCTTTATTGAGATCCTTGGAAGTAT
Organism: Alpinia galanga; assembly: GCA_037177395.1. Classification (NCBI taxonomy): domain Eukaryota; kingdom Viridiplantae; phylum Streptophyta; class Magnoliopsida; order Zingiberales; family Zingiberaceae; genus Alpinia; species Alpinia galanga. The sequence goes on along the minus strand of JBAMHZ010000008.1, from coordinate 5,542,367 downwards.
GATTGCTCTCCAAAAGGAACATATACAGATTTGGTTCTCATCACAAAGCCTACTCTTGAGTCTTGACTTATTAAAACGACCTCAAGTCACATGTACTGGGATGAGATTCTTTGGTTCCGGAAAGCAGGAAGCTTGCTTACGGGAGCCGGATCTGGTCTATCATAGTGAGGGGCCTCAAGGAGAGAGAAAGTGCTGTCGCTCTGCACATTAGTAGGGAGCTTGCTCCATTGGCATCTATGAGAAAGCACTCGGGATGTTCCATGAACTCCGGTGCAAGGACTTGAATAAGAGGCCTGCCCCCTATCTGATATAGCATAGCTAGTCTTGCATTACTTCAATTCCGGTAGCTAGTCTTGTTCCTATTCCATCCAGATTTCATGTGCGATATGTTCATGTTGCAGTGTTCCTGGAATTCACCATCTTTATTTTGCATGAGGCATGGTCCACAATATCTTATTTAAATTACAGAAACATTGAATGAACAATAAATGAAGTGAAATTTTGTACCATGTAGCCACATATACATGTGCTAGGCTTTCATTAAGTGCAAGTATTATGCAATCAGACTCAATATTGAGCCATAATACATACATAGTAATATGCTTTTGCATGTGGCTATAATCTTTAATTGACTTTTTCAAATCCAGCCAAAGTTACTGGTTTGAATTAAATTAATATCTACAGGAATGTGACACTATCATTGATTTTGTTATGTTCAATTCAATGCAAAATTATAAGCGTCTAATTTATGCTCAAATGAATCTAAAAAAATGAGGTGTTAAAAATGTCCAGTATTTGAATGTTTGATTTTTGGTATTGCATATCAAAAGTTTATGCTTCTTATCAGCATTACTCATCTTTCTGCAATTTGGCAAATGTCAGAGGCTCAAGTTTCACTTGCATTTTTAATTAATTGGGTGGTAGATGTAGTCCATCTATATAATGGTTATTGATATTGATGATTGTTTTAATTGGAGTTTTTACAAATATTATAAGAAAATAATTTTACATGGACTGATTATGTGTCTGTATGCCATAAGCATTAGGATGATGCCATACACCTTAAGTGCCATTCTGATTTTGTCCTTTCTGATTGTGAATTGGTTTCACTTTGATTTTACTGGTTTCACAAAGCTGGTAGTTTGCAGATGAGCTGATCTCTTTGTTACAGCCTTCCATGATCTTCTGAACCCAGATCCTGAGCATACTGCCAATTTGTTCGTAGTGATACTTCACATTTCTGTGATTTTTCTTCCATTCTGAATCCACGGTTTAAGTTCCTTTGGTACTGCATGCACCTTTATTTACTTGAAACTATTTTTCAATATAACACCTAGCAATTCATTTTGGTTGACTTGCAGAATATGATTTTTATTTATTTCATTTTATTTTTCTTTTGTAATTTTGTTTTCTCACAATTTGTATATTTCAGTTTAATCATTTTCATTTTGATCTGCTTCTTACACACATGACATTTCAATTCCTTTGGTAGTTAAGTTCTGATCGTGAACTACAGTTTATTTCAAGAAGGCAACCAAATGTTCCGAAATTCAAGATTAAGACAGGTAAACTATGTTCTAGTACATGATTTACGGTTCAACTTCTGATTAATGTGATATTTGATGCCGAATAATCTGATGTAAATCAATAACCTAGGTAGCCGATATTAGATGTATTTACTGATAGATTCTTGTACATTTACTTAATTTACAAGTAGGTCAATTGTTTGACTGATATTGGATATCCCCATTTATTACAAATCTACTTTATTCTATTACCTTTCAAAAACTTAGCAAATTCAAGGACTAACTTTAAAACCAACAATATATGTAATGATCTTAATAAATTGTATCTTTTTGAAACAAGGTGCCAATCCTATTTCTGAATACTTTATCCTTCTATGGAAGATTAGAAAGGAGAAAATGTGCAGGTATTTATCATAATGTTTCCTTTTTGGTTCAGTAGGTGCATCACCTAATCAAGTCATTAATTTTTTTCAGCTGAACAAGTTCAGTGTGGCAAGGGCCATGGTCTTGTATTTTACCAACTATTTCACCATTAATTATACTTTTTTATACTTCCAATATATTAATTGTAGAAAAAAAATATAATAACCTGATGTGGATTATAAATTTATCAGGAAACATGCTCAATTTGCATCACTGTAATATTTAACTCGAGAAATGGCGTCAAGCACAATAAAAGTGACTAGGTACAGTATTAATTGACTCTCAAAGGCACCTTCTAGGGTCCTAGACAAGGTGTTCAAGAAATTGACTTTCTATACTCACCACAAAAGAGATGTTTAGGTTTAATAGCTATAAGATAGTTCAGCAACTAATTAATGATATATTCCTGATCCAAATGGTGTCTCTTCCTTTTCTTGTTTAAATATGGTATTTGTATCCATTGAAGTGTCAATAAATCTAGCTACCTAACATATCAACCTTTTCAGGCATATCAAATATATATTATCTCTATGGATAAGATAAATTTTCAATCTAATAATTCTTGCTGTGTCATCTCCTGTAATGAATATAAATTGAAAGAAAAAGAGAGGGGGAAATATACTTCTCAACTTTGTCACATCGAGGGGGAACATGGAACATCGAATAATTTGATACATTCTCGATCTTGTCAAGAATAACTTCAGAAGTAGAACAACTATTAAATAGGATGCAACAAAACGAGAGAGTGGTTGATTTAAATGATATTCCAATAAAGGTATGAAAATCCTTAGGGAAGTAGGGTATTGAATGACTTATGAAGTTATTCAATCTAATATTAAAAATGAAGAAAATGTTTGATTAGTGAAGCATAAATACTCTAATTTCTTGTATAAAAACAAAGAAGACGTTTAAAATTGTGCGAATTATTGGGGCATTAAATAAATGAACCATACCATGAAACTTTGAAAAAGAGCGATGAAAAAAAGATAAGGAAGGAGATCAAGATGGCTAAAAATCAATTTAATTTATGCCTGAAAGGTTGATAATAAAAGTTATATATCTTCTCGAATTGATTGAAAAATATCCGAAAAAAAGAAGATTTACACGTGTTATTCATTGACCTAGAAAAAAACATATGATAAAGTTTCGAGGAAAATTATATAGAAAATTAAAAAAAGGTGTTAATATAGCTTATATTGAAACAATTAAGTATATTCTAATGGCAAGAGTAAAGACTCCTTGTGGGCCTATAAAGATAGAATAATATTGAGGATCAACTCTAAATCCATAGCTTTTTATACTAGTCATAAATAAACACATTGGACATATCTAAGACATATTACTATAGTGTATGTTATTTGGTCAATGATACACATGGAAAAGTAAATACTAAGCTCGAATCTTGGCATGAAATATTGAAAGTAAAAAGATTTTAGGCTTAGTAGAATAAAGACTAAATTTATGAAATTTAAGTTTAATAGTATTAGACGTAAAAAAATAATTATTAAGATAAGAGACGACGAGTTATATGTAAATGATACAAATAGGTATGATCGTTTTTGCAAAAGGATAAAACAGTTGATAAAGATGTTTTATATAGGATACAAGTAGAATGATTGAAGTGGAGGAGTCAGATGTACTCTATGATTGTAAGGTATATTTAAAGTTTAAAGAGAAATTTTATAAAACAGTGGTTAGACCGGTAATATTTGATGGAGTTGAATGTTGAACTATGAAGTAAACACAAGCAAAAGATTAGAATCACAGAAATGATGATGATAAGATAGATGTGCAGATATACGAGGATGGAATGAATATGATAAGAAATGAAAATTGGAAAGAAAGTCGGGGTTATGCCTATTGAGGAAAAACTCCAATAGATGTGATTAATGTGTTTAAGATTATATGGATATGTACTTAAGTATCCAATAAATACCCTAATTAGGCAATATGAGATTGTTAAATACACACATTAATAGAGAAAGAGAGACTAAAGAAGACTTATTAGTAATGATAAAATTAGATAAATTTTATTTAAATATAGATGAAGATATAGTAAAAGATTAAATTTAATAGTGCACGAGTATCCATATAGCTAATCCCACTTAAGGCTTGGTTATTATTTTCATGTCAAACTTAATAAGCACATAACTGACTTTGTCAAATCTAAATATTTCAGTCCATATTCCATGCCAAAAAACTTGTTAAACTTGCATACAAGTTCCTACTTCCTTTGAGCAACAAATCCAAAAGATTTATCATACACACCTTGTTAACATCAACATGGAAAAAAGTGTTCTTGGTATCCAAATGATGTAACAATTAGCAATACTGCATCTAGTTTTAGAAAAAAAAAAAATGAAAGCAATCTTAGCTATAAGAGAGAATTTATACCTATAGTAAACACCATATATTATATGCATCCTTCTACCATCAGTCAATTTTTGAGTCTTAACTATCAGAGGATAGTTTAACAGTAAACACCCATTTGCTTCCAACTAGTTCTTTATTTCATTTGAATGCAACGTTACTATCATAGGTTATCTCCAACTTGATTAAAATAATCTTTGATATAGTATGGAGAACTTTAATTAAAGCTGAAGAAAAAGTTGGAGTAGAATATTGTGGTGACAAAGCAGGAAGAGATGGTTCATTTAAGAGCATCTTTTTTTTTCCTTGGCAATTAGAATGTCAAAATTGAAGGTAGTATCTAGTGTTTCATGGGGTTCTGATAAGGCAATGAAATTCTAAGGAGCGGTTATAACAGGCTTGAGTTATGGCAGAAGAGTGGCTAAAAATATTAAATAGAAGATTCACGCAAGAGGGATAAAATATCTCGGTTACAAATTCCAGCGTGTTAGCCTGGTAGGTGAGATGGAGAAGAAATGGGCTAAAAAATGTCACATTGACTAAAAGATAATACCTTCAATAGGCACTTGAAAGACCATATGGTGGTAACTTCTTTTTGCTTAGGATTAAGATATAGACAAAATAAATACATCTGAACGGACATGGTTAGAGGTAGCATATAGCATCCCAAGGATGTAGAGTGCTCAAGGCACTTAACCATGAAGAATAAAAGAGAGCATACAATTTACACACTGGAACTCCAATATGGATTAATAATGTTTGTGCATGCTTAACAAGTGTTTGTTTTCTAGTTCCATAGTATCGTTTTGTTAAAGTATATTAAAACACATGATTGATTTATAATTATTGAGTCAGTTTCTGCATATTTACCTATGTACATATGTTGATCTGATCTTCAGAATTTAGAGTAATATATGATTTACAGTGTTGGCAATGAGTTGTGGTGTCTCTGCTACAAGCGTACAACTCTTCATGATACTGATAAGCTTTTTCTGCAAAACTTGTTAGTTCTTAGGATTCATACTATTTCAAACAATTTTATACATATATAGGAACACAATAGTATGTGGATCCCTGTTTTCAACAAATTACTCCATGAAACTGCCCTGAGAATTGGGATTGTTTCTGTGGGAACAAAATGATCATTCATGTCTCGTCGTGATAAACCATTGTCCATTATGTGGATGCTGCAAAACTGAATCGATGATATCATTCTAACATTGACTTGCTCCACACAAAATCTTTGTATGTAGGCCTCGATTCCAGCAGTGCAGACGTCAGGGCTTATCAGTCTTCTTTTATTTTCCATCCTTACTTGCCTCTCGTGCTTTCAATCCAACGGGCTTACGGGCAACCAACAGTTGTGAACATTCATGTGAGGCTGTGAACTACACGATCGCTTACCTCCCAAAAACTTACTGGATGTCCACATTGCTTCTTTCAAGGCTAAACAGGTGAAATCTCTGCCCATATACGAATTCGCTTTATTATTTGAAAGAGGGGAAGCAGTAGACATTCATACGATTACAAATCGCACGTTAGCAGGATCACGTTCATTATGTAATTTCTAATGAACTTTTGTTTTGACTGAAATTTAGAAAGAAATAGCTTCATATCATGCTTTGCATGTAAACTTACAAACTTGATTTTAGCCTCTTTTTTTTGAATCGTTCATCCACTTGATCTTTAGTTATTTTACTGTAACCTTTATTTTTGTGTGGGTTAATTTCTAAATTTATTAGGAACTTTTATGTTTTAATAAATTTGGTATGAGTCGCATGTATTATTAATTAACTATTTAAAAATAATTTAAATAATTAATCAAAGATAATTTAAATTATTTCTTTAATATTAAATCGGTTACTTAACTATTCTTCTCATTTAATGGCCGGTGCATTTAAAGATAAGACATTTCGCAATATTACATGTATGCATTAAGAAGTTAATTTTTTTCTTCAAAAAGTAATTTAATTAATTCACTTTTAATTATTTTATTTTCCATTTAAAAACCAAAGTGCACTCCAAGTAAAGGGAAAAGCAGAACTAAAGTTTAATTTATTATGCAAATATTCGAAAAAAAAAGTGATATCTACAAATAAATATTTAATGATATATACTATTAAATTGTCAGTTTAACTAAAATATCCTCCAAGTACTATACGAATAAATTGGCACAAACTTCATATTCAATCAGAATTCTACTGCCTAATGAAGTCAGTATCTCTTATCATTTCTGCATTTGCTAGACTTAGATGTCAGATTGAGAATATGCAATAAAATACTGATTCAAGAAACTTGAAATGATATTTAGTAAAATGCTAATAATTGGTAAAATAAACATGCAATGACATACTAAAAAATAAAGAAAAGTTTTTGAGAGAATCGTATTGGTTAAAAAAGTTGAACCTTGCAAAGGTGTTTAAAACAGGTAATAATTAAAAATTTTTAATTTTGCCAAAGTGGAGGCTGCTTGTTTATCTTTTTCTTGCGAAACTACTTATTCCTTTCAATGACTACTCGCTCGTCTTAAAAATTTATAAATAGACTCCTAATTCAAAATTAAACTTAATTCCAAGTCAGAGTCAATGGTACATGACTCAATTGACTCGGTCTAACCAAGCATCCCTAGCAGTCTGGTTAGAGTGGATAGATCATTCCATCTCAACAATTTGATCTATCTAGATGGTTCAAGTTGCGCTTCCATGGGTATATTGCGATGGTCATCAAATGACAGATTTATTGTTGAACGATATGTTCAGCGATGGTCATCAAATGACAGATTTATTGTTGAACGATATGTTCAATGATACAGAGATAATAGTCTAAATTTAAAATTATAAATCAATTTAGACTTATTTGTTGAGTGACTTGAGCTGATTATCTCAAGCTGTTTTGAAAGGTCAAGCTGAACTGCTGAGGCTGAGTGCTAAGTGCTGAGTGGCCGAGTTGACAAGTCTGAGTGCCGAATGACTGAGTGATCGAGTGTCAAGTCGACGAGTCCAAGTGCCGAATGACCGAGTGACCAAGTGATGAGTCAGTGAGTTTGAGTGCCAAATGGCCAAGTCACCGATCCAAGTGCTGAGTCAGTGTGTGGTTGAGTGTCGAGTTGATTGCCTAGAAAATTGAAGACCCGAGGTT
>JBAMHZ010000008.1:5500850-5512679 GCA_037177395.1 Alpinia galanga | reverse complement strand
TTCCTCTGTTATCTTACAAAAATAATCTTAAATATTTAAATCTCTCAGTTCTAAATAATTTGTCATTTTCTATCTTAATACTTAGCTCATTATTTCTAATATTACTAAATTTAAAGAGACAAATTTAAAATTTCATCCGAATTATATATTTTTCTTTAATTATAAAAAAAAATATTTATTTTCCTTTTTTTTTTTTTTTAGTTAATAAAAATTTACTCATATAAACTTGCAACATCCATCAGAGCGGCATTTCCTTTCAAATTATCCCTTTTATTGTTCCGCATGACTGACCGACTACATAGAGCAACCTCTCCTCCTCTCCTCGCCCGAGCAGGTGATCGTCGAGGGTGGAGCCTCCCCTTGCGCAAACGGTGTCTCGCCTTACGCGACTGGACGAGCTAGAAGTGCCTCCTCAAGGAGAGTCAGGCAGTGTTGTTAATGGCTTAACTTAAAAACAAACGGATAAAAAATATTCACATTCAAGCTTAACTCCATTCCTTATATTCCCACCTGAGTCGGCTCGATCTCGACTGGATTCTTTCACAACCAGATTACATACTGTAAAACCCAAGTTGAATTTCTGTTGGGTTACAAGTTGAGATCTACTGAAACTCAATTTTTAGTTCATTCACTCCAAGAACCAAACACATTGCATGACCTCCATGTACCAGAGATTATTGGCATTGATAACTTTCTCAAATTCAGCAACTTTTTTTGGGGACAATTAACTTTCCACAACAGTTTGCATTCCACTAGCAAAAGACAGTGGCATTACATTCTACAGGTTTATAGTCAAGATTTCACCCTCTTAAATTACATATACAATCTGCAAGAGTTCATTTTTTAGCAAACAAATTCACTTCAAATTTTAATAGAGGAACTCCTTCAATTTATTCCTTCCCATATAATATGATAAAAAATGACTACACAAAATCCTGTGGTCTTATTGTGTCACAACCGCAAGGGTTCAACGCACACTAACCGATCACTTGAAAACCGGCTTCTATTCATCTGAGAACTCAGTGTCACTCAGACTGCTATCTCATCGAGAATAAGAAAGGCCTGGCCAAATCTTCATAGGTGATGTTCAAAACCAGATGGCTCCAGTTAATGAACCTTCAGTTGCGTTTCAAATGTTCACGAATGAACCTTTCTGCATGCAGTGGGTATTTGTCTCGGATGTAAGCTCTAAGACACTTCTGATACGAGAAGTCTATCCAGCCACCATCAGTTCGCACAACAAAGAGGCATCTTGAGTGTTTGAATTGGGGATGCCGATCAACCTTTACAGAATAATTTTTGTTAATTTTGTCAGGGATTTAATAACATGTTGACATCAATTCACTGATTATAAACAATAACATTCCATCGGCTTATCAACAAGGTGATAATTTTGGCAGTGTAATTATCCCTGCAAAAACAGTGAGTGGTCTGCTTGCCTCAAGACAATGTAACATCAATTAATAAGAGCAGTATTAATAGGTTTCGCTAACCATTATATAATCAAGGCCACGACCAATCTTATCTTCCGAATGAGGATGGTATCTGAGAAGTTTTCCTATGACTTCTTTTTCGTCTTTGGCACTTAAACGCTCACCATCAACGTATCTGCAGGCCATTAATTTTCTAGCGTAAAAGTATTATAAGATAATTGCACAAGACTGTAGGTGTTGGTGTGGAAAACCACCACAACCTAAAACAAATTTGTGACAACTAATATTAATTTTATAATAACATTTGCCATTATTCAAAGGCCAGTCCTTTTACTATTTACAGTTTATCCTCTCTGAATCTTGAAAGTACATGTAATTTTTTTTAAAAAAAAAAATTCATGAATGACATTTATCAACTCAATCAATTTTGTGATCAGATAAAGTATAGAAAACCTTAAAAATTCTAGGATAAAATTCATATAGTGGCATTAATCAACCAGAATATTCAGTCAACAAAATAATTGCACTGTATCTTTCAAATTATACGTTGTATTGATAAAGTACAAATGATATTCTTACTCGGATAAGCCATAAAAGAGCAGTCCACTACATAAAGCTCCCGCTAATGCAAGGTCTGAAAAAGATCTATTGCATACAGTTTTACCTTACTTTACTCGGATAAGCCATAAGCAATGCAATAATCTAGTTCCACGAAGGGATTCCTTCTTCATCAACTAACCAACTAAAATCCATCTCCCTTATGAAACTTCCTGTCCACAAGATTGATTTGCCTTTGTAAATTGCACATGTGAAATATTATCCATGAACTCTCGTTAAAATTTTATCATTGAACTGATAGGACATGGATAGAATTTACTATTTGCTAAGGACCTAATTGCAATATTTATTACTAAACTTAAATATCATAAATTAGGGTTGTGAGGAGTCTTCAAAAAGAAATTCTCCACCTTCCTTATTCCTCCATGGCTGTTCTATCTTTATTTCCCTTAAATCAATATGATATCAAAGCCTTAATGAGGTCCATCATCATCCACTTATCGAAGTCCTTCAATCTCCCTCTGGATCATAGATTAAGATGTGCATCTAACCATATAAAAGGATCATCAAATTCTTTTGTTTCATATTTTCCTTATTTACATAAAGAAACACTTGTATTGTTGATGACATTTTTCTGTATCTACCAAAGGTGATAACAATGCAACTTCATGCTTTAAATTTTCCTGTTTTGCATGTTTTTAGCTTTCCAACTAATCTTTAGTTCATTAGCTCTATTACTAAAGCACTTAACTGACAATAATTTTTTCCCTCTCATTACATTTTTCAGAAGTTACAAACAGGGGAGATGATTAACTCTGGTTGACCAGTGCCTTTTAGTCCTTGGACAATATAAAACAATCTATAGATTCCAAAGGAATGATTGCTTCATTTGATGGAGGTCTCCAAAAGAGTGGCAATTTCTACAATCACAGGCCCAATCATTAATCTTTCTTAGTTTCAGTGCTAAAAACTTTCTTTCATATAGATTGCAACAAAAAACATATTAATATGTTATGCTTGCCAATTTGCTAAGCATTTAGAAGTAGTTGTCCTATTTCTAGAAGCCAAAGCAGTAGACTTTCATATTATGAATATAGATGTTTTGAGGTGCTTGTCAGTATTGCTTTTGTTTTTGGATACAAATGGCTTTGTTTCTTTAATTGGGTGATCTGGATTTATCTACTGAGATATAAACAAGAGGTGTTTGTGCTGTTTTGAGAAATTCTAGATGCTTGATAGTCAGTTTGCTTCCAAGATAAAGATTCTAAGTTTTGATAATGAAACAGAATTCACAAATAGGTAATTTTCGGAGTATTCGAAAACTCATGTGAACTTACATCAAACTGCTTGTGTTGATACCCCTGCTCAGAATAGTGTTGATAACAGAAAGAAAATACATTTATTATAGGTAATTGAAACCTTCCTTGGGATTGAAGTTGCTCGATCTTCACATGGTATATTTCTCTCACAAAGAAAGTGTATGCTAGATCTGTTGTATAAATAAGGAATGTTAGATTGTAAATCTATTGGAACTCCAATTGATCAAAATCTTATTGCAAATGTAGGCAAGCCTACAACTCGTGGGAGATACCAAAGGTTGGAAAACAGATTAATCTACCACTCGCATACTAGATCTGATGAGAATAGTGAGGATCATGTCTTTGTTCATCCACTGTGCTGCATCATTACTATTCTAAAACAAAGAACCTAACTGTGCTATTCATTGTGATTTGTAGCCTTTTCTAGGTCTCCATATTTTTTTTTTCAGTTGTGAGAAGAGTGTATGAGAAAGAACTCTCACCTTCCCTGTTCCTCCATCGCTATTCTATCTCTATTGCCTTGAATCAATAAAGATCATGCCATCATCGCATGTTGTTAAGCTCAACGAACGAGAAGATTGGGTTCAAGGACACAGTAAACACAGTGAAGGTAGACCAAGCCACGATCCTATGATTTCTTTGGCTTCCAGTGGAAATTCAACTAATACTGACTAACTGATAATGTTTCCTAACAGGGAAAAATCAGAGGTCATACAAAATTCGGAAATTTGGAGGAAAAGTACCTATCGGAGTGGAGAATGTGCTTGGTGAGCATCCTGATGGGTTCGATGTCTCTCAGGATCTCCTCTTCCGCATCCTTCCACCGCCTGTAATCCGGATGAAGCTTCCACGAAGTTCCATGAAGGGCCGTCAAGGGAGGTGTGACCTTGGGGCCACCGGCGGATGAGGCCGGCGCGCCCTCGCCTGCCGATGCAGCTGCAGGCGGCGATAGGGGCTCCACCACCGCGAGGATCCCCAAGGCGCAGCGGCGGGGGAGAGAAGCTGAGGCCGCGCGCAGCGCTGGGATGCCCCGTGGGAGAAGGAGCGCCAGGGCGGAGGAGGCCATCTGTCACTGTGAGCGCGTGTTGGGAACGGACGCTGGAGAAGCAAGGGAAGATGAGCAGCGATCCGGGAGCTATCCGTTGTTTAGTGGATCGGGTTTGAAGATGGAGCATATTTGATCCAACTAGACCCGTTGCAAATCCATAAGGCGAAAGGAGAAGCCCATTGCGAGTCCGCCGGCACATCTCACCGCAGAAAGGCGAAAGAAGAGGCCGCTAGATCCGGACGACGACGACGCCGTCGCCTCTCCCCGCTACGGCAGCCAGGCATGGGCCAATCCGCCACCACCTCATCCTCCAAACCGCCCTTCTCATCTTCCTTTCTCCGTCTCTCCAAGTCGCCTTGCTTTTCCTCCTTCGCAGGTTCCGTCCCGGCGATCCCGCATCCGGTAGCCATCACGGAGGGGGAATCCGCCGTTCCATCGAGGGATCACACCGATGATTTACCCTACGATTGCCTTGCCTTCGTCTTCCATTTCCTGAGCTCTGGCGACCGGAAGAAGTGCTCACTGGTGTGCCGGAGGTGGCTCGCGGTCGAGGGACAGAGCCGCCATCGCCTCTCTCTTGACGCGAGGGCTGCCCTCCTGGTGGCCGCGCCGTCCATATTTGCTCGATTTGACGCCGTTACCAAGCTCGCCCTAAAATGCGACCGCCATAGCGAGAGCATCGGCGACGAGGCTCTGGTGCTAATCGCCGCACGGTGCCGTAGCCTCACTCGGCTTAAGCTCCGCTCTTGCCGCGCTGTGACTGATGGCGGCATGGCTGTGGTGGCCGAGCACTGCCCCGGCCTCCGCAAGCTCTCCGTGGGGTCTTGCACGTTCGGCTATGCAGGCGTTGACGCAGTAGTCCAGCGCTGCCCTCTGCTGGAGGAGTTGTCCATCAAGCGGTTGCGTGGCCTTCCTGACGCATCCGCCATGGTGGAATCCATCATTGTCGCCGCCTCCCTCCAATCAATCTGTCTGAAAGAACTTTACAATGGCCAGTGCTTTGGTTCTCTGATCGCTGGATCCTCCAACCTAAAAACCTTAAAACTTATCCGGTGTTCCGGGGATTGGGACAGGCTACTTGAAAATATTGCAGATAAGGTTCCTCGAATTGTTGAGATTCATCTGGAGAAGCTTCAGGTCAGTGATCGTGGCCTTGCCGTTCTTTCCTCGTGTGCTGATCTTGAGATCCTTCATCTTGTAAAGACCCCAGAATGTACGGATTCTGGCCTTGCTGCAGTTGCCGAATGCTGCCCTCTCCTCCGCAAGATTCATATCGATGGATGGAAGACCAATCGGATTGGTGATGAAGGTCTAATAGTTGTAGCGAGGCAGTGCCCGAACCTCCAAGAATTGGTGCTTATTGGGGTCAATCCAACAGCCCGAAGCATGGGGCTTATAGCAAGCAATTGTCCAAAGCTGGAGCGCCTTGCCCTTTGCAGCAGCGAGACCTTTGGGGATCCTGAGATCATTTGTATTGCCTCCAAGTGCATGGCTTTGAGGAAGTTATGCATCAAAGGTTGTCCAGTGTCTGATCAAGGAATGGAAGCCCTTGCAGAGGGTTGCCCAAAGTTGGTGAAAGTGAAAGTGAAAAAGTGTCATGGAGTGACATCAAGATGTGCAGACTGGTTGATGCAATGCAGAGATGGGATGCTGGCTGTTAATTTGGATGTCACTGGATCGGTTGATCAACAAGAATCCATCAGCGAGAATGGAGTTCTTGAGAATAATGAGCACTTGATTGGTCATGTTGGAGCTGTTTGTCTTTTGCCATCAAGGAGTCATTCCAGGTCATTGCCATGGAAGACTCGGATCAGTTATTTTGCTGGGAGGAACTTTGTAGCATCTGCTATCCGGAGATGGTCAGCTGGAAGCAGCAATTCTAACCATACATGAACTGGGAAGCATCCCTTTCTTTTGTTCCTTACATTGTTGTTCCAAGTATTTAAAATTGCATGTGAATTAGCTGATCATGACTAAGTTTGTTATATTTGCTTCTGCTGCTGCTCATAAGTTATATATGTTTAAGAAAGCAAACAGTTGTTTTTTGTTCTATATGATTAGGCAAGCAAATAGTTGTCTTTCTTGTTCATACTCCAGTTTCCTGTTTCTCCATGATTGCAGACATTAGCAGTTCATTCATTGGATGCCTCTTCTACTTACAATTTCTTATTTGACATCATAAATAATTTGTGGTTCATCCATGCTTGTCATAGTTGATACAATATATAAATTCTACTTCTTATTAAGCTTGTAACTGATGTTTGATATAGACATATAACCATGATATCCATAGATAGGCCGACAATTTTAAGATATTGACTGAGATTACATGTCATGATTCAAACCTGTAATACCTCATTGAACAATTTTTTCATTGGACTGTGAGTTTTGGGAGTGAAGAAAAACATCATCAATCTTAAAAACATTTTCCAAAGAAGCTAACATGAATGAACAGAGGAGAAAGGAGAAAGTAGGCAGAAATATGAACGATAAAGTGAGCATTAAGGGCAGGCTGGTGATCAAGTGATGATGGCAATTGGATTAGTAGCAGCTGCATGGCATGTCAAGAAAGTTGAAGATGGTCTGAGCTAATAAACTTTGCAAGTGGTTGGTCGAACTAGTAATGTTTGCGATGATCACCTATTAGAGATGATTTGTGGGCAACAGAAGTTGAAGAAAGTAGGGTAGTTTGATGTCAATATAAGTCAATAATCATGGTTTGGATTTAGAGAGTTATGTAGACCCTAGCAGTGTCAACTAGGCCAGTCTATTTGTGACCAATGTGTCATGTTGAGTACAATAAAAAGGGCAGACTAGTGCACGAAGCGTCTGTGGGGTCCCAAGGAAGGGTCTATTTTACTAAGTCTTATTCTGCTTTGCAAGAGTCTATTTTCAAGACTCGAATTCGATTTTATAATTGGGTTCGCTCAGCACAGGTACAGCCATATTTATGAGTCAGTGCTGGTCACAAAAATTCTCACCCTGTAGGTGCGCCCACCATGAAGTCATGCCATATCTAGCTCCACGCGAGATAGAGCCATGTTGGGTCAGGTACAACCTATAATGTCCTTTTCACCGCCCAATTCCTTTTTTATTAATGCTCAATATAAAAGTTCTTTTTACCAATATAATTTTAAAAATGGTTACAACCTGTGACGGTTTCATCGCTTCCTCTTTAGTTATTTTTATGTTGGTTATTATTAGATTTCCATCCTGTTGGACTGTCCTGGTCACATGTGCTGAAACAAGCCGAGATAGACTTGTGTCGTGCCTGGGATAGGCACTATGGCTCATTGAAACCTGTAGGAGTCTCTTTCACAAGTGTCATATGATGCAATTCTCAGGACTTGGGATGGATCCAATGGGTCGCATAGTTTTAAGGGCAAAAATAACCATGAGATCAAAGAGACACGGAGTTATGAGAGGCCAGAAGAAAAAAAATGCCCTGCTGGCAAGAGGGGGCTTCCGAAGCCCCCAAAGCGGCACCTCTAAGGGCCAATTTACCTCCCCAAAGAGCACAGTTTTTGGTGTGGGTTTGCAGCTCTCCTCTCTTTACTCCTGGGAAAGGTGCCACGGAATGGGCTAAGCATTTTTGCCGCTGCCTGCTTCCAGTTGATCAGATCTGTGGTGCAAGGGATTAGATGAAGGGGAGCGAGGAGTAAATGACTGGGAATTTCGTTCATCCTTATATAACCTTTTACTACGCAGTTAAAACAGATACTCTAATTATGACCCTGATAACATATAAAAACTCCAACTTTAGTTAGAGTGAGACATAAAGGGCAGTCCGGTGCACGAAGCTCCTGCCATGTGGAGTCCCGAAAAGGATTTATTGTATGCAGTTTTACTTTTTTTTTTTTTTTTGCAAGAGAGGGTTTTCAGCATTTAAATCCGTGACTTCTAGGTTACAAAACAACAACTTTATTAGAGTGAAAGATAATAAAAATAAATCCTGACCCATGCTAACCTTTCAACTGGTTTATTGTACATCAGAACTATGCATAAGAAGCTTGGTTTGACTGGGCGTTATTTTTCTAGCATATTCATATCAGCCTCATCACAAAACTTTTACTGACTAGAATATAAAGCCTCCCTTCATCCATTGACTTGACTTTCCTAGTTTGTTTGGATTAATTATCTCAACTCTCCCTTGCTGATGATTTATCAATTATCAAAGCAAACCCATAAAGGAACCCTAGAGAAGCAAATTAGCTACAGAAATGGGTTATATCTGTGAGCATTAGTGGAAGCTTTTGATCACTTTCATGTTCCCTTTCTTTTTGTTTCTTATATAATGTTCATGGAGGATTTTAGAACTTTTTGTCTCTTAGATTAAGAAGTTCACTTGCTGTGGATTTTTTTTTTTTGGATTATTTCTCTTAGTATTTTCTATTGGCCAGGATCATAAATTTACTTGAAACCTTGGGTGTTTGCCAAGATCAGTTGAACTGGCCAAAACCAACAGAGATAGATAGCACCCTCAGGTCTCCTATATAGGAGCTGTCTTCCACTTGTGCTGTGTTTCTAAAATCTGTGTTTTTGTTTATTCATTTCATGCATTTGGTATGGTTGAATGAATGGAATTAAAATTCATTTTGCTTCAATCATGTCTTATCTTCTTGCCCATATTTTCCCCTTCATGTTGACAAATAAAGCTGGTATGAAGGGAAGTGAACAATTGGGATCAAAAGAACTGGACCATAGCTCCTTTCATCTGAATAGAGTGAGTGTTTATTTTTGCTATCCTACTTGTAGTTAAGATATGCTCAGACATTATTTCACAATATTCTGTTCTTAAACCATATTTTTTTCTACAGGCTTTCTAACTTTCCTAGTGTCATGTGATATCTAATTGGAGCTCTATTAACCCATCCATTCCAGCTTAGCTTGCATAGTCTGCTTAACCTGTCTAGTCTTCCCAGTTTCACCCTAAACAACACTCAAACTTTGCCCTCATGTTATCTTCATAAGTGCTCAGCTACATAAATTGCTTTCTCTCCGATGGATCCCTCCGAAAGTGGTCACACATAGTGAAAAACAAAGTTGTGGAGTGGAAGAGAACCATATATTTGGGCACTAGCTAGCAACTAGATTACTAGTTAGTGGGGGAGTTACCACCAAATGGCCCCCTTCTTTGACTCATTATGCTTTTGGACCATAAACTTAAGAGCACCCGGCGTGACAAAAACTCACTCAACTCTACTAAATGAGCCTCTCATTTTCAGGCCTACCAGTCGACTATTGGCCAATGTCAATACACAAAAGGCCTCAGTGGCTTTGGCCAGTCGGAGCCTCTATCGGACAAGAAAAGCACTCCTAAGTGATCGACTCGATACAAGTCCAAATACCACAGTTGTTAGTGACCACCACAAACAAATGCACCCAATGATGTATGAGGAAAAGCAAGGCCACAATAGAAGAAGCTTTTATATATCTAGAAAAACATTGGTGCCACTATAGAAAAGCCGAAGCATTAAGCTTCCACCATTAATGTGTATGTGAGCTCAACATGGAGAAGATCATTGCCACTAAGGCATCACTAGCTACATGTTTCTCACATGCCTTGCAATGTTATGTACAACTAACTCACTCTTGCTCATGTAATTTGCCTGAACATCACTAAGTTGTCATTATCTAAAATATCGATAATTAGTTCGAGAAAACTTTGAGCTCATTGCAATCTGTAAGTGCCACAAGACAATAATTTAACATGTTTTTAGTCAGTTAAAAGATAATTATTTAGTGGCATTCTGAATGATTATTGAGCAAGAGCTCACGCTCGACTACAACGGCTTCACCGGGTCCGTCCCGAGCTGCATCGGCAATATGTCGAACACCTTGCGGGAGGTACTCTTCCTCGGGAAGAAGCTTTCCGGCTGCCTGCCCGCCGGGAGCGGGCTGCTGGGGAACGTCACCGTGGTTGACGAGGGAGCAACTACTTCGCCGGGCCAGACATGTGGGCGTTCGGGTGGCTGCGCAAGGTGGAGCAGCTCAGTCTCGCCGGGACACTGCTCTATGGCGATGTGCCGGACGCGGTGTGCCGGCTCGCTGGCCAAGAACTACTTCACCGCGCTGGGGCGCGCGTGCTGGGAACTGGCGAAGAACCGGATGGCGTCGGGGGGGATCTGCGTGAGGGTGAAGTCCATCGAGGGGTCACCGGAGCAGCGGCCCCCCGGCGGAGTGTCTGCGGTTCCTGCGGACGCCCGAGCCGCACTGCCCGCCGCCCTTCCTCCACGTGCCGGGTCGGTTGGACAAGTGCAAGCTGTGGAAGTGGACACGTGACGGGAGGGGGATCGCCGGCGGCGGCCAGGATACCGGAATGCCGCCGGGATACGCATCCTACTCCCGAGAAATAAGATCATCCACAAAATTCGTCATTCTCTGTTTTGAAGGGAAACTCGATCGGTGCAATTTAATATATTAAAAACATGAAATATAAACAGCTGTAATCGGAGCCCGTGAGATTTTTATTCATTATCCCTCTTCAACAAAGAACAGCAAGACCAATCGACGAACACCTTGTGAGCGTTCTTTGGCCCCTTTTTCCATCCCTCTTGTTCTGTCGCCGTCTGCTCAAGAACACTGCGAATTCAATCCCGATGCTCAACGATTCTTATTCTTCTGATCTCTTTCTTTAACCGAGAATCCAAGCAAAGGAGGAAAACGCAAGGAACAATTCGAAATTTCTTGCCGAAAGATACAAATTTACAGAGGATAAGGTAATGCTGTTAGCGGAGCAGCAGCGGCGGCGACCGGTAAAAATTGGAATTTTTTTTGGAGTAACAGCAAAGGGTAGGGCGATAACAAGTGGGAGATAGGGTTGCCTATTCTCCGGCGTCACCCGCCGCCGAGGCGGCCATCGGTGGTGGTGGGATTCATCTTCTCGATGAAGCCGATGGAGAGGAGAGACAAAGATTGGTGTCGGTCGAATTCCGACTGCTACCTGGTCGGAACTAGCCATGATCCAGCCGAAGTTGTAGTTCCATCGGATTTTAGTTATATTATAGTCGGAATCCAGTCAAATTTTGATTTGATCAAATGTGGTTACAGTCTAATTGCAGCCACAATGAGAATGCACCGGCGACCATGACAAATTTAGGGATTAACTATAGCGCGCTTAATAAAAGTATTGTACATTCTACATGATCGGATGATTAAGATTAAGTCACGCACAAGTGTGTAGCAGAAGAAACGCAACGTAACATTCCTCTCTCTCCCTCCCCTATACATATATATATATATATATATATATATGTAAGCACATCTGTTATCCATTGTCCGATGATTTATGCACTATATATAGAAATGTTATCCTACACAATTCATCCATGAGTACTTTCATTTTCTACTATCTGATTCCCTTGGGTTCAAGGATTGAACTATAGTGCATAAGTGATTGGACGGTGGATAACGGAGGTCCTCTCAGATACTCACGGATGAGTTATGCAGGGTAACATTTCTCTCTGTCTAT
>JBAMHZ010000008.1:5389091-5399904 GCA_037177395.1 Alpinia galanga | reverse complement strand
TTTTTTATGTTTTGTAATCTAGATTACATTACATTACAATGTTAAAATTATAACAAATAAAAAAATCTACCTTGTAACATAATCTGAGTTATATTATAAGATAGATTATGGGCTACCAAATATATCCTTAATAATTAACACATATAAATATTATATAATAGACAATGGATCAATTTTTTTTTAGAAGTGCGAGGGTAACGTATATTGTGAAAAATAACTAACGTATATTGCACAATATACGTTAGTTATTAATTTGAAGGGATAAAAATTCACTGTGATAAAGATTCATTATGATAAATATTTACTGTAATTTATTTCTCATGTGATGGTCACAAGTGAATTGTTTTAGGAATTACTAGGTTTACATATTCTAATCTTTTCCACAAAATTACTTTGATTTAAATTAGATTAGATTTGGATTCATTCTAATCCCTTTGCGATTGAACCAGATTGGGAAGTCTCTCTCTCTCTCTCTCTCTCTCCCGTTCTCCGATTCTCCCGATCTCCGATCGCTCTTCCTCAAACGCCGCCGCCCTGGTGCGTGCGCGGATCGCCTCCGCAGCCGGCTGCGCTCTCTCTATGCTGTTGTCACTCCTCTGCGTCGCGCCTGCGAACCCTCTCTTGTCTACGTGCGCAGTCGCTCGGGGCTAGGGCAAGCAGCCGCGCCCGACCTTGTTTCCCTCTCCCTCTTGCCTCTCTTCCTGCGCACACAATGCCTCTGCCGACGTATGCGAGGCTTGCGCGTCGCCGCTGCTCGGAATAGGCGCTAACCAATCTGCCAGTGACCTTGTTTCCGCATGGTCCAGTCCAGCGTCGTTGCTTGACACACCTGCGCAGCCCCAGCGACGCCGATCGACGCCTGCGCGCGCCAAGCGCTGCCACTGAACGCCCGCGCAGCCCGGCGCCGTCGGTCGCTTCTTGCGCACTCTGGAGCTGGTCGCCTGATCCCCACGCGCACGGGAGTACCGCCGCCCCTGTGACCTTGGGCGAAGCCGTCGACGCCTTCTGCCTTGCATCTGAGGCATGTCCGCGATCAAGGCTTGTCTGGCGGTCAGCGAAGCTTGCCTAACGGCTGGCCAACCTCGGGCCGGGTGTGACACCCCTCGCTCCCTCATTGCATTTTGCCTTCCAGGTTATCTTGCCCGTAGTCAACAACACTATCAACCCCTCCTTGACGGCCAGCTACTCATCCACAACCCAGTGTTGGCTACAATGGCTAGTTATTCGATTTCTCTTGTATTCTCTTCTCCCTCGTTTATGCACCATTCATGTGATTTCATGGCGCACTCACTGGTGTTGCTTTGTTTCAGCTGATCTTGGCTAGCGAGAAGTTCCATCATACCATTCGGACATTTTGCTTTGATGTCGGAAATATGCACCTTGTCCAAGAAACCCGTAATTTCGTCTCCCATATCTTCTCACAGGCAGCTGATTTATTCAATCACCAGAGGTAGCATTTCCTTTTTGTTTTGTCAGATTGATCAAACAATTTCTTCGTTTTGTTATGATAACTTCGTGTATTTTATTATAATTTAAGAGCATTATTTTATTGTCCCCCAAATTTGTTGCCTTTTTGTTGTTTTCTTTTCTAATTGGTTATGGTGTTTTTCGTGTGCTGTCCTTGTAGGGCTTTTGGCCAATCACTTTCTATTGTTGAAAGCCAAGATGATGAACTGACAATTGATGAACCATACAGAGTTAGTATTAGAGGATGTTTCACAAAAGGAGGCAAGCAAAATCGTTCTAAGAATAATTATGACCCACCTGCTGTTTTCAATGTGTTGGATACAGTACTAGTGCATGCTATGGAGAGACTGAAAAAATTAAGGTTGATTAATATTTGGTTCAATATTATAATCATATATCCCTATAATTTACATGAAAGTCACATGTTTGGTAGCATCCTAAACTGAGTAGAGCTACATTTGTTTAAGGAAACTGCATGTGTATCATTTTCAACTTATGAAATTGTATATTTCCATTAAAAAATCTAATATTGCATACATGCTCTTCTAAATCCATAAATCTTATTGTAGGTTCCACTGTTTGGAAGTAATCCATGTTGATGATGTTTGATTTGAATTATATGACTAAAATGCCATATTATAATCTTAATAGATTTCTTACTCTAACCTTGTTTGCTTTCTTTTTCTATTGACTTTTCATTTTATTCTTTTCTAATAATTGATCTTTATACCCAAATGTCATTCAAAGATATTAATTATGTATATGAAGAAAGTAAAAAAAAAGATAATATGATTAAATTCAAATGCACTTTATATAATGTTTAAAGTTAAAGGGAAATATGGCCAAACTAAAATTATAATACTATTTATTTTATGAGAGACAAACTCCCTAATGGTGTATATGTAGTGCTAGAATGATAAAGGGCAGCCCGATACATGAAGCTCCCGCCATGCGAGGTCCCGGGGGAGGATCAATTGTACGCAACCTTACCTTGTTTTTTTTGCAAGAGGTTATTTTCAGGATTTGAACCTGTGACCTCTAGGTCACAAAGCAGCAACTTTACCATTGCGCCAAGGCTCCCCTTCGTTGTGCTAGAATGATGTATTTGTAAAATTAATGTTTGAATTAGCAAATATGCAAAGCAGTATGCTTATAAAGGATACATGCACAATTTTACCTTTATTCTAGTGAATTATTGTATTTAATGATTTTAAATCAGCAAGACCTGGAGGCATACTGAATCTTCCCCATGTATTTGCAGGGAGAGTATTACAATTGCCAGTAGATATAGCTTGTATGAAGGCATTAGCAATGTTTTGAGTTTTGAGACTGATGATTGTGCATTAATTAAGACATTGTGCGCTGAAGGAAAAGTTTTAGTTGCCTTTCAGCTCCACAATGAATTACTTATGAGAAGGGTTGCTCCTAACCTTCACACATACAACTTCCTAATTAATGGGCTTTGTAAGACTGGTGACTTATCTAATGCAACTTGGCTTCTTGAGGCTATGAAGAATATGGGTGTATTTCCGAATCATATTACATACAATACCCTGATTGGTGGTTATTGTTGTTGGGATAGTGTGGACAGGGCTCTTGATCTTGTCTCTTCCATGATACAGAGTGGAGTAAGACCTAATGTAGTTACTTGCAATATACTTGTTCATGCATTGTGCAATAGAGGCCTTTTGGATGATGCAACAAAACTTCTCACAAATATACTAAAGGAGCATGAGTCTCCAAATATAGTGACATCAACAATACTCATGGATGGACACATCAAAAAGGGAGATACAATGCAGGCACACATTATTTGGGCTGAAACATTGAGAAAAGGCGTCAAAGTTGATCAAATTGCATATAATGTTTTGGTTAATGGATTTTGTTTGATGGATAATATGAAACTTGCTTATAGATATATTTCAGAAATGCTCAAAAAGGGTTTTATTCCAGATGTCATTACCTATAATACTGTAATTAGTGGTCTATCTAAAAGTGGGCTTGTCACTGAAGCTTGTGATGTATACCGTAAGATGTCTCTTTCTGGTGTTTTGGCTGACAGAATCTCACACTGGTTAATTGTTAGAGGTCTTTGTCAGCAGGGAGATATCTCACAGGCTGCAATGATTTTGGGAGAAATGTTAAGTCATGCCATAGTCCCTGAGCCGCCTATTTGGAATCTCATTATCAATGGCTATGGAAAATTTGGCAATATTGCCAATGCTTATTCAATTAAAAATATGATGACTGAGACAGGTGTGACTCCAAACGTCTTCACATTTAATGCACTGATCCACGCTGAAATCAAAGGAGGAAAATTAAAGCATGCTTTAATGCTGAAGAAGGAGATGCTCAATTACGGGCTTGTTCCCGATGTCGCTACTTTTAACTTGTTGATTAGTGCTGCATGCAATATTGGTTATACTCATTTAGCCAGAAAACTGATCCATGAAATGTTGAGCAGAGGGTATCAACCTGATATAATTAGTTATACAGAATTGATTAGAGGTCTTTGTTTAAAGGGAAAAATCCAGGAAGCTCAACAAGTTTTCAAGAAGGTACTGGAATCTGGCATAGTCATCGATCATGTGCCATTTCATATTCTTATTAAATTGTATTCAAAGAGTGGAAAGCTGGTTGAAGCTCTTGATCTCTATGAGAAAATGACTCAAAAAGGTTTAGTGGGTCGTTATTCTATGCACAATTCCTTATTTATTGCACTTCGAAAGAGAGGATATCTCATGGAAGCAAGCCAAGTATATGAACGAATGGATAAACTTCTGCAGCATAGATGTGAGATTGTTTTTTTTTAATTCCTTACTCTATTTTATTCACCAGGAGAAACATATTTGGTTATTATTAACCGTTGGCCTAGTTTGATTACTGGGAGCAAATATCCATTGAGTTTTTTTTTTTTTTTTTGACAAATGCATTTTCTATATCTAGGTTTGTACGGCCAACTATGATGAGCGCTATCGAAGGGAAGTTTGAGAAGTTGGGAGTGGATACTTATATGCAACAGTTGATACTCGTCATTTATTTGCATCATTTACCATATATTTATTTATATCCTCTATCACATTTTTCTGAATCTGAGATTGAAAAGCAGTCGGATATTATTCATTCTGCAATTGACAGGTAAAAATGCTCCCAACTCGAGTTATGAGAGTTATGATGGCTGTAGGAGTGACATATGCTTAATTTGTTGGTCTATTCAAGGAGGGCACTAAATATTGTTCATGTAAGATCTTGTATTTGTTACTTTAATCAGTCAAAGTGAAAAATTCATAGATTTTTTTATGTGCTATAGATTTCTTTTTCTCTATGCTCTTCCTCACATTTCATTACTCAGTATTTGATAGATTTGACATAAAGCCTAAAGATTATGTCAAAGATCAAATTAGTTATATCAGTTGGTTGCAACTGAAAGGATCTGGATATTGGTTTTATAGTCTATCAATTTTTACTAGAAGAGAGAGAAAGAGATAGAGAAAGGAAGCGAATGCTTTCAAATTGACAATTTAATAAAAACATGAGCAATGGAGTACAACTTAAAGTGATATGGTAATGTAGGACAATCTATTAGGGCTAAAGTTTACGTTTTCAGATTATTGGAACGAGAAGAAAGGAAGATGAAGAATAAGAGGAAAGGCACATACATTTTCATGTTTGCCATATCAAAAGTAGGATTTCACCTATTTTGCTGGGAAATCCATTCTTACCTTTCGTACTCATCAAGCTCACATGACAGCTGTTCCTTGACACTACCCTGACAGCTGTTCCTTGACACTACCCAGGTGAGATCTCAGTCACATCTATTGTTTTAAAAAGCATCCACATAAGCCACTTATAGAGGTATATTCTTTTGTAGAGGCACTGTATCGTTGCATTGTCTAAGTTATCATGATTGGAGTAGACTAATTTTTGCCTGATAAACAAACAAGTTGCATATTTTCTGGATCACTTAGATCTATCGATGTTATGCAAATTGCCAATAACTAATACCATTTTTTAAAATTAAATGGACTGCATACGCATCTTGCGGTGGCTAGATCACATTTGCTTGCGTGCATTTAAAAAAAAAAAACCTTGGCCATATCGTCTGCACAATCAGTATTTTTGGCTATATATCTAGGCATGGAGCCATGCTCCAATGCAAATCCACGTCTTGCACTTTTGTAGACCAATAATGCCACCCAATTTTGCCAACATTGACTGAACTGAGACCATCCAGTTATGAGGAAGTGCAGTTTGATGAAAGATGCCCTGTCCAAGCTCCAAGCTCTCCAAACCCACCGTAAACAATGACCATAAGTTGTTCATCCTAAAGTGCATTTATTTCATTGCACTTATTAGGGTTGTTCTGGCTAGGAAAAAAAAGTTATGATTAATCATATTTTTTGATTGAGGATTTTTCTACGTTTAGGAGATATGATTCTTAAAGCTCATCCTTTTCACATCTTCAGTTGTATCTTCAAGCCTTTCAGATTTACGGCCTGAGGATAGAATATTTCCCTTTATTAGATGAAACTCTTGTATGTTCTCAGTAGACAATCTAACAAGTTAATGTAAAAATAATAGGAATGTTAAAACTATGGACTCAATTGAGCTCATATCTTATTTCACTGTTATAAGGAGATCGGGTTGGATTCTTCTTTCTACTCTTATCTAAACTCAGTAATCTTCTTGATTTTCATTACATGTTAGTATGTTCTACTGAAATTGTTCTATAGGTTAAATAAAGTTTGTTGAATATTGTTTGACTTCCCAGAGAAAACTAGAGGCAGTTTTGTAAATAACCTAACCCCTAAGAGTGGAAAGCTGGTTGAAGCTCTTGATCTCTATGAGAAAATGACTCAAAAAGGTTTAGTGGGTCGTTGTTCTATGTACAATTCCTTATTTATTGCACTTCGAAAGAGAGGATATCTCATGGAAGAAAGCCAAGTATATGAACAAATGGATAAACTTCTGCAGCATACATGTGAGATTGTCTTTTTAATTCCTTACTCTATTTTATTCACCAGGAGAAACATATTTGGTTATCATGAACTGTTGGCGTTGTTTGATTACTAGGAGCAAATCTCCATTGAGTTTTTTTTTTTTTTTTTTTTGACAAATTCATTTTCTATATGTAGGTTTGTACGGCCAAGTATGACAAGTGCTATTGAAGGGGAAGTATGAGAAGTTGGGAGTTGATACGTAAAAGCAACAGTTGATACTCGCCATTTATTTGCATCTTTCACCATTTATTTATTTATATCCTTTATAACATTTCTCTGAATCCGAGGTTGCAAAGTAGTCCTATATTATTCATCCTGCAATTGACAGGTAAAAATGCTCCTAACTCTAGTTATGAGAGTTATGATGGTTGTAGTGGTGACACGCTTAATTTGTTTGTTTGTTCAAGGAGAATCACTAAATATTGTTCCTGTAAGATCTTGTGTTTGTGACTTTAATAAAAAATTCATAGATTTTTTTATGAGCTATAGATATCTTTTTCTCTATGCTCTTCCTCACATTTCATAACTCAGTATTTGATAGATTTGACACAAAGCCTAAAGATTATGTCAAAGATCAAATTAGTTATATCAGTTGGTTGCAACTAAAAGGATCTGGATATTGGTTTTATAGTCCATCAATTTTCACTAGAAGAGAGAGAGAGAGATTTCAAACTGGCAATTTAATAAAAACATGGGCAATGGAGTACAACTTAAAGTGATATGGCGATCTAGGAGAATCTATAAAGGTTAAGGCACTTCTTCAGATTATTGAAACGAAAAGAATGGAAGATGAAGAACAAGAGGAAAGCCACATAAATTTTCATGTTTGCCGTATCAAAAGCAGGATTTCACCTATTTTGCTGGGAAATCCATTCTCACCTTTCCTACTCATCAAGCTCACATGCCAGCTCTTCCTTGACACTACCCAGGTGAGATCCCAGTCACATCTATTGTTTTAAAAAGCATTCACATAAGTTATTTATAGAGGCATATTCTTTTGTAGAGGCACTGTATTGTTGCATTGTCTAACTTATCATGATTGGATTAGACTAATTTCTGCCTGATAAACAAACAAGATGCATATTTTCTGGACCACTTAGATCAATCTGATGTTATGCAAATTGCCAATAACTAATACCAATTTTTAAAATTAAAATAGTCTGCATATGCATCATGCGGTGGCATATGCTTGCGTGTATTTTTTTTAAAACCTTGACCATATGGTCTGCACAATCAGTATTTTTAACTATATATCTAGACATGGAGCCATGTTCCAATGCAAATCGACGTCTTGCACTTTCTTAGACCAATAACGCCACCCAATTTTGCCAACATCGTCTGAACTGAGACCATCCAGTTATGAGGAAGTGTAGTTTGATGAAAGATGCCCTGGCCAAGCTCCAATCTCTCGAAACCCACCACAAGGGTGGGATAATCAACAATCATAAGTTGATCGTCCAAAAGTGCAATCATTTCATTGCACTTATTACGGTTGTTGTGGCTAGGGAAAAAAAGTATTAATTGTATTTTTTGATTGAGGACCTTTCCACGTTTAGGATATATGATTCTTAAGGCTCATCCTTTTCACATCTTCAGTTGTATGTTCAAGCCTTTTAGATTTACGGGCTGAGGATAGCACATTTCGCCTTATTAGATGAAACTCTTGTATCTTCTCAGTAGACAATCTAACAAGTTAATTTAAAAATAATAGCGAATGTTTCCATTGGGCAGCTTACTATTTGCAAAAGGATGCATAGAATAGTTAAAGCTATAGACTCAATTGGGCTCAAATCTCAGTTCACTGTTATAAGGATATCGGAGTGGATTCTTCTTTCTACTCTTATCTAAACTCGGTAATGTTCTTGATTTTCATTACTTGTTAGTATGTTCTACTGAAATTTTTCTTTGGGTTAAATAAAGTTTGTTGAATATTGTTTGACTTCCCAGAGAAAATTAGAGGCAGTTTTATAAATAACCTAACCCCTAAGAGAGAAGTTTTTCCATCTTAATTATAGTGTAAGCTCATGCTAATAGGAACACTAATGGTTATTATTGTTTTAATATGCCAAGGATCCAAATCTGGAGTTGTTGCAAGAAAACTATGAAAAAAAAAACATGACCTTTAGTGTGAATTCAGATTTTTTTTATAGATCCATTGTCCGATATATATCTCCATCACTGGAAGTATGAATGCTTCATATGACATGATCTACCAAACTATAAATTGCTTCTGTGGTCTTATATTACTTTTAGCCGCCACACGTTACAAGAAGAACAGCTATAAGGTTGTTATATGTCAATATACTTTTAAGTTTATACTTATTTCTTTACTTTTTGCTTGTGACAAGAAATACATTCCGTATGATATGTTATCAAATGACCTTCGAATTGAAAGCCAATCTACTTTCTTTCTGCATTTCACTAATGTATGTTGATCCTTTCTCTAGATACCCTTTTATCAAATTCTAATATGCTATACTTATTGTCTTATCTTGGCAAGTTCATTTGGCCTTTGAACTCGAAGCAACACTTTTCCCCCTGTTGTTCCAGTAAATCATTCTATGTCATCATTATCAATTCTAATCTAAATCCATGTTTTGTTATCATTAGATTAATTCTGTCATGTTGTTTTATCAAGTGAGCTTTGGTACAAATCACTTGTTTAACTTGCAGCAAGGCAAGATTCTGCAGTCCCCTTTGAAGATGCGCTTCATGAAATTGTACTATGGATGCAGAGTGATTACTTCTGGGAAAAGGAGCAAGGCGGCTCACTTGATCAAACTGCATTTGTAACTTGGTTAATCCTTGTTCAGACTGTACCTGCCACCGTCCATCTTTATGTGCGCATATTTGCACGCCCATCTATGTCTCAGCTTGGATTATGGTCGACCTAGGTACGACTTTCACTATCACTGTGATTCTGCATCCCCTATATGAGCTTTGCATTTTAACGACTCACTAAAAATGTAAGCTTTTCTTTGCCATGTGATTGATAACAGTTTAAATTTGAGACTTTGGTACACAAGGCGATTCGCCGCTTGTCTTCAGTGCCCCCGCTAATCGGTCCATAACTAATACGTCCCATAATCAATACGGAGGAGGTAAATCACTAAGACTGAGCATTGCAAGGGTTCAATGTATTCACTCCCGCCAACCGGTCCCGTAGCCAATACGGAGGAGGTAAATTACGAAGACTGAGCATTGCAAGGGTTCAATGTATTCCGATTGAGTGTTCATCTATTATTGTAAATTTATTCTCTATAGTGAGTGTTCTTCAGCGTATTCTCATTTTACTGCAAAGAGAAGTCTGTCAGCTCCTTGTGACGGAAAGTTTCTTTCCATGACCTCAATCAGGCGTCATCGCAGGTTCAAGAATAAGCACTTGCTCCTATTTTAAGATCAAGTTTCTTTTCGGGGCATCGAAGGAAACTGATAGAGCACGGTTTTGAAGGCTCTTCAAAAGGCTCAAAATCTGTTTTTTTCCTCCCCCTCTACATATAAGGAACCAATCAATGTTTTATTTCTCCTTCTTCCGTCCCCAATTTTATATGTTTGTATAGTGTTCCAACACAATCAATGAGAAAGATATAAACTGCACGAGCAAATGTCCTAGTGAAAAGTTTGATCCGTTCTGTATGTCGATTTCAAGCTAAATCGGAATGAATGAGCAGCCAAGTGAGTGGGAGAGTATATTTTTTCTAGAGAAATAAATCTCATTATCAGCTATACCCGTCGAGGCTTCTTTCAGAATTCGGCAAATGCAATACGCACCTAAGCTTTTAAACCTATGGCTAATTCATTATAAATTCAATGTTTACTGGGTAAAAATAAATTGGCTTGTTATTTTGGTGAATTAGAAAATTCCTAACTCAATTCAATCCAAGATGGATTATAGATTAGGTGGGTTGATTTGTAGGGTATATTTTTAT
This sequence comes from Alpinia galanga, assembly GCA_037177395.1. Lineage (NCBI taxonomy): Eukaryota > Viridiplantae > Streptophyta > Magnoliopsida > Zingiberales > Zingiberaceae > Alpinia > Alpinia galanga. The sequence continues at coordinate 5,389,508 of JBAMHZ010000008.1, read as the reverse complement.
TAAATTTAATTTATAGTATGTACGAAAATTATTATAATATTTTTTCTGTTCTTCTAGTAACATAGAGCATAGAGCGTATTGTATGTTTGATATTTTATTTTTTTTATTTTCTTCAATCTCTAAGTAATTACTTTCTAATAATAAAATTTTTATTAGTTTTTTTTCTCTATTAATTTTATCTTAAATTCAAGAAATATAAGAAACATTTAAAGATTTTATTTTATTTTATATTTATTTTTATTGACTTTATTTTAGACTTGACATATTGTATTATTATATCTCAATTAAAAAAATATAATTTTTAAAATTTTTAACTTGTAGGTCAACCTAAGTCTACTGTGAATTAACCCAACCTAACCTATACAAATTGATCTTATACAAATTGATCTTTTTAAATCCGTGGTAAATTAAATTTAA
>JBAMHZ010000008.1:5350720-5371998 GCA_037177395.1 Alpinia galanga | reverse complement strand
AACATAGAATATAAGGACCTTCACTGGTAAAGAAATAGAGATAGTAGATACAATGATTAAGAGAATAATTAGTATTTTATGTGTATAAGAGATAAAATGGGTAGGCAAGAATGCAAAGATGATAAAGAACTCATTTTAAGTTATTGTACACAGGAAAGAGTAAAACAAGAAATAGAGTAGGTATTATTGTAGATAGTTCATTAAATAATGAAATTGTAAGAGTAGTTAAAAAGAGGGATAAAATTATAGCTCTCAAGATAGTGGTGGAGAAAGAAATTATGAATGTAATTAGCGTATATGCACCTCATAAGGATTAGATGAAAATATCAAATCAAAGTTTTGGGATGACCTAAATAAGTATTACAAAATATTTCACCAAATAAATGATTTTAATAGAAGACGATCTAAATGGATACGTCATAATGAAAATGAGAAATATGAGGTGTATGGGAGCTATGGGTTTAGAAAAAGAAATGAAGAAGGTAAAATTATATTAGATTTTGTAATAGCATAAAACCTTATACTAGCTAAAATATTTTTTTTTAAAAAAAAAATAAGAGAAGAACACTTGGTCACGTTCAAAAGTGGAAATAATAAATTGTAAATTGAATTTATTATGGTTAGGAAGAGGGGTAGAAAGATTTGTAAAGATTGCAAGGTCATCCTTGGAGAAAGCTTAACTATCTAATATCTAATACAAGTTAGTAGTGTTAGATATACGCTTCAGACATAGTATCAATAGAAGAAAAATATATACGTCTCCTATAATTAAGTAGTGGAAGGTAAGGGATGGGAAATAGAACATATTTAAGGAGAAGGTATGAGTACAAGTATTAAGTGAAATATATGGTGGCTCTAATACGACATGGGATAAGATGATATCAAAGTTGAAAATAGTAACTAAGAGTGTATTCAGTAAGCCAAAGGGGCATGTACCACTAAATAAGGAATCTTAGTGGTGGAATAAGAAGGTACAGGAGAAAGTAAAGGAAAAACGAATAGTCTATAAGATATTATATATTTATAAAAGCGAGGAAAACTTAAAAAAAAATATAGCCAAGAAAGAAGCTAAAAAAACAGAAAATGAAGCTAAGAATGAAATTTTTGAACGGTTATATTGAAAATTGAATGCAAAAAAGGGAAATAAATATTTATAAAATAGTTAAAGTGAGTGAGAGAATGATAAAAGATTTTATCTAAATAAGATGTATTAAAAATGAATGCAATAGGGTACTAGTAAATATTGGAGAAATAAAGAGCGGTGGAAGAGATATTTTCATAACTTTTTAATGAAGGTTTAGATGACCAACTTAACTTAGGTAATTTAAGTAGGTCAAATGAGTATAGAAATTTAAATTTTTATCGTAAAATTTAAATTTCAAAAGTAGAATAAGTTTTAAATGAGATGCAAAATAGAAAAGTCATTGGAACAAATGATATTCTGATAGAGGTATGGAAATGCCTAGGGAAATAAAGTATTGAATGACTTATAAAATTATTTAACATGATATTGAAAATAAAAAAAATACCTGATCAATAGAAGGTAAGTACTTTAGTTCTGTTATATAAGAATAAGGGGACGTACAAAATTGTGCAAATTATAGGGGTATTAAACTAATGAGTCATACCATAAAACTTTGGAAAAGGATACTAGAAAAAAATTAAGGAAGAAGACTACAGTCATCAAAAATCAATTTGGATTCATTCTTAGAAGGTCGATAATATAAGCTATATATCTTCTGAGGCAACTAATTAAAAAGTATCGGGAGCAAAAGCAAGATTTACATATGATATTCATTAACTTAAAAAAAACTTACGATAGAGTCTCAAGAGAAATTATATGGCGAATTCTAGAAAAAAAAAGTGTTCGCATAACATATATTGAACTAATTAAGGATATGTATGAGAAAGTAATGACCAGAGTGAAAATTTTAGACGGATTAACTGAAACACTTTCAATAAAGATAGAGCTACATAAAAGATCAGCTCTAAATTCCTATCTTTATACACTAATTATGGACGAACTTATTGGACACATTTAAGACATAGTATCGTGGTGCATGTTGTTTGCAGATGATATTATTTTAGTAGATGAGACATGTGAATGAGTAAATGCTAAAGTAGAATCTTAATGGGAAACACTAGAAGTGAAAGATTTTAAGCTTAGTAAAGTAAAGATAGAATATATGAAATTTAAGTTTAGCAATATTAGACGTAATAAGACAAATATTAAGAAAGGAGATGACGAGTTGCCTAGAACTGAGAATTTTAAATATTTAGGATCATTTTTATAAGACGATAGAGATATTGAGAGAGATGTCTTACATAGAATATAAGCAGAATGATTGAAATGAAGGAGAGCGTCGGGTATTTTATGTGATCATAAAATACCTTTAAAACTTAAAGGGAAGTTCTACAAAACGGCGGTTAGACCTGCTATGTTATATGACACGTAATGTTGGGCTATGATTCGAGTACATGAGCAAATGATGAGAGTTGTAGAGGCAAAGATATTAAAATAGATGTGTGGACATACGAGAATAGACAAAATAAGAAATGAGAGTATTAGAAAGAAAGTCAGAATTGTATTTATTGAGGAAAAATTCATAGAGACACGTTTAAGGTGGTACAAACATGTAATTAGCCGATCAATAAATGCTTTAGTTAGGCGATGTGAAACTATGGTAAATACACACATCAAACAAGGAAGATAAACTTTAAAAAAGACTTGGCTAGCAACAATAAAATAAGATAAAATTTATTTAAGCATAGATGATAATATAATAGGGGATAGAGTCCAATGACATAGAAAGATTCATATAGCTGATCGCACCTAGTGGAATAATATTTGATTTTTGTTATTGTTGTTCTTTGAGTATTGGTTTTTAGCAGAATTAAGTTGGTCTTGCAATTATTGAATTTTTTTCTTTTCTTTTTCTACATTTCAGATTGAAGAAAGCGTACAAGTAAAGAAGCCTTTATTGGAGATGGAAAAACATCTGCAAGATATGATCAAAGCTAACAGTTTAAGCAATGATTCCCTCTTGACATTTTCTGTGGTACTGCAAGATTCTTTTGACTTGCCATTCGTCTTTCTAAAATCACAAAATGATTTTCATGTTGTTGTAGACCTTTTTTTTTTGGTTACTAATAAGAAAAGCAGTCACTAGAGCTAGAAATGCAATAATTGCATTAAGGATGACTTTTGGTCATCTGCTTACTCTCTAACTGACTGTGCAAAGTAAGAAAAATGAGAAATAAGATGAAGCTGCACATTCTATAGCACTATGGAAGTCCACTTGGAATCTCATCTCATAATTGCCAGCTGAAATGGATATCTTGTTGCTCTAACCTAAATTGGAGCATAATTAACATATCTTCAGTAACCTAAACTTCAGAAGATGCCTTTAAAATGGTACATAAACGTACGCAGAAGATCGATAAATGTTCCAGTTAAGCGATGTGAAATTATGATAAATACACACATTAAATGAGGAAGAATAAGACCAAAGAAGATTTGATTAGCAATGATAAAATAAAATAAAATTTATTTAAATATATATGAAGATATAGTAAGGGATAGAGCTTAATGGTATAGAAAAATTCATATAACCAACTCTATCTATTGGGATAAGATTTGATTGTTATTGTTGTAGACTGATATCTATTTACTTGAAATCAATTTTTGGAAGTTCAACCAATTTAGGGAATAACTTTCATGTTTTAGAAGAAGTTTATAAATGCAGATTCATCTAATTCCTATGTGATAATGAAATAAGGATACTATAGCTAAGAAAAGATCGAACACATTTAAATTCATCTCGACGTGCCAAAGCATCGAGTGTCAACACCACATGGTGCTGAGATTATATTATTTGAGTCAGCTTAAAACTCTAGCATGGAATGATACTTTAAAACTTGCCCTAGGTATGTACATGCCTGAGTTCTCTACTTCCTTTTCTTCTTATCCATCTTCCTCCATCTTCAATTTGCCACCCATAGTATTCGTTGGCACTTCGGCATGGTACTGAAACTGTTACATTCCAGTTATGCACCGAAACTCTAGGATGATCTGAGATTTTAAACCTTGATATCAACCTCTAATTGTATTTCTTTCTATAGTCAAAGAAAATGTGTGTGACAATTGTACTTTGAAACTATTTGTAAGTATTTATCTATACAACTTCAGGTGGGATTGCACTCCAAGGAGCTACTTCCATCCTTCATCCATACTGTCACTTTTCTAATCATTCAACTTGTTCCCACCATTGACTAATCATCAACAAAAAATCTCATTTTATCATCATGATGTCTATTTTCATTGAAATGTTTTCCTTTTCAAAATCTTTACATGAAACAAAGAGCCCTAGTTAAGTGCTTATTGCATGTGCGTGAAATTAACTTTGCACTTAACTAGTACAGTATGACCAGTAGCCAGTAGCCCATGCATGTATTGGATCTTTGGCACATAGTACTATTTTTTTTCTTGGAATCAGGGAGTAGTTTGGTTCGGAATTTTTGGTGGAAAATCAAATTTGAAGGGCCCCAAATATCTAGTAAAACTTTTGGAGAAGGCACCGGGAGAGTAAATTTAGATATTTTTGTGGCGAGACTTAAACTATTTTTTGAGTTGGGGTTGAATTGCAACTATAATACTATCTTATAAGGTATGGTGTATCTTCTGTGAAAAATCTGTCATGATGAGATATCGACATTTAAATATGACTTTGCAGCACCTTTCAAGCATTCTGGTTATCTAAAAAAATGGACATTCACATGGTTTTCAACATTTCCAATTTTGAGCTGTTATTTAGTAATTAACAACTGTGTATTCCACTATGAAAATGATTCGGTGACCAGCAGCATTCAACTTTGTGTTTGCAGATAACTTCATATTAATTTTAATCTTAACCTTCAGTTTGCTGTTTTTTTATCATCCTTTTGCATGAACATTTTTGTGTTGCAGATTACAGATGCCATATATGCATGGGGGTATGTTTCAAGGTTGGGTGAACTTCTTGGCAGGATGATTGAGCGAGATCCTTCAGTTATGCTAATTTTGCACATGTTCTTCCTTAAATTTAAGAGATGGATGGATGTGCCACTTTCACGTATTTCCCAGAATCAAAGGTTTTCATGCACCTTTCAGTTCCTCAAAATTTTGTTGTTCTCTTTCTCATTCAACTTGAATGGTTTTTTGTGTGAACCTTTTCCACTATGGCATGTGTTCAAATTTCTTGATATGTTATGTGGGTACGCTGTGTTTGTCATGACCTTTCCATATCCGCTAGAGTTGGATGCCTCATGCTTAGGTACCTATTTTCAATTTGAGATGCAACTCTTATTGAAGTGAAACACTGTTAATCTTTTTTTGATTATTTAACAACATAATTATCCTAGAAAGCTCCGCCTATTGGTATTCTCTAACATCAGTTTGTTCTTATTCTAGTGTGTTATAGATCTAAAAATATGCACATTTTAGAAGGTGCAATTGACAACGTAAGTCAAATCAGTTCTGGTAGTTAAAGAAGCTCATTGTAGTATTGTTTTCATTTTCTTTCATGTGCAACTTGCTAGTGAAGAGTGAACACACAAACTCCTTTAAACTCGAGTAGTAATTGATGACTTCTTTTTTAGCAAAATACTCTAGGAAATGTTCCAAAAGTTTTTATCTGTTGTTTGCACATAACAAGAAGGTATGATTTTTCCTTTTATAGTTTTATTGTTGTTGAAGTTGTGGACTCGATTAATGCTCTATGCAGTCTGATGTGCTGCCTGGAGTTTCTGAGTTTGACTTGACCTGGACCCATGCAAACCCAACCTGCTATGCTGGTCTTATGTCATGCCAACTCAGGTCCAATATTGACATGTGATCAACAGATCCTGATCCTAGTAGGTATTTATTCAATTTGATCTGGCTATGCTAACTCTCTAGGCACTTCTATTGAATTGACCTAAGTTATTGACCCCCATTTTCTAGAACCTTGAGCATCTATGCGTCAGTCTTTATATGGAACATGACTTGATATTTATGTGGTCTAGTAAATATGAGTTCCAATATTATTGTGGAAAGAATATTGTAGACAATCTGATGTGCATTCTGTTGGTGACATATAGGAATTTTCGTTGTGCATCCAAGAAGTAGGTGAACTTGTTGAATCACATAAAAATTGTCTTCTGTTCAATTTCTTTGTCTTAATTTTTTATTTTAAAATGTTTTATTTTTCTCTATGTTTAAGTCATGGAAATAGTTTCTTGCAAAGCATGGTAAAGCTGTGAATCTTTATTTGAGACTCCGCCTTGGCAAGAGCTTCGTGCATCAAACTACCTTTTTTTTTTACTCTTCTCTACATTCTTGATTTTCTCCTACTCTTGTCTATGTTCTTTGAATTTCTCTTACTCATCTCTGTGTTCTTTGTCTTTCTTGCTTTCTTGATGTGGTGGTGGTTGCATTTTAACATCCAAGAACAAGAACACAGAACTTTTATCACACTTAGCATCCAAGTAGACCATGATCCTATCAATTGTCTTGTAATTATTTTTATTTCACGCCTTAAATTATACTTGGTCTCAAGGTTTATATGATTTATAGTATTTACTATTACATTTTATAGTTATAATTCTTTCCAAGTCATTTATTTGTACTGGCTACTACATAATGTCATAATAACTAACTTACCTGTTATCTCTAAACTCTCAGTGCAGATCTCCGGTGCACCTCAAATTATTATTTCTCACAATTTGCAGCTCAGATATGTTCGACATTAGATACTGTACCCGTTAGTTCTTTTGATAGTATTCTTCTCAATTTCCAGTAATTAGAAAGCAGTGTAGACAATATCATATACTTATGTGTAGGGTTTATTGCTTGGATTATTTAAGGAAGATGGAATACATGATCAGTTTTTTTATTTAACAAACCGAGTGGACAAAGAGAAGCTTCAAGAATTTATGCAGGTATTCTTGCTATGATATTAGACTATGTTATTTTCTTTTTGCTAATTTTAACATATTGGTTAAGGGGGAGCCTTGGCGCAATGGTAAAGTTACTGCTTTGTGACTTAGAGGTCACGGGTTCAAATCTTGGAAACAGCCTCTTGCAAAAAAAAAAAAAGGCTGCGTACAATGGATCCTTTCCGGGACCTCGCATGGCGGGAGCTTCATGCACCGGGCTGCCCTTTTATAATTTTAACATATTGGTTATTCTATTTTTGTTACTTTACCATATAATATAGTTTGGAATATTGTGCCATGCTGTGCTAGGCGACATGGTCAAAATTTATTGTTCTAGTAATTATGAATTACTGATAGGCATAAAGAATCTCACCTACATTGCTCGTGCCAATTGAGTTGATGAGGATTATGTTGCACTGACACCTAACATGTTTTAGAAATGTTTTCTATGTTTATGTTTTTTTTTTTCAAAATTTTAATTCAATATATTATCTAATGCATATTCTTATATATGCAAGTAAAAAAGTCAAGTCAAAGAAGATTATGAGTAGAACTTGTATTTATTCTTTTGTAAGCAAGAGGACTTGGATTAGCTTTGTCTCTATGAAAACTCATAACAATTGTGCATAACTCACAAACACATTCTATTAGTTAAGAAGCTTCTTCATGCTTCAATATAGCTCTGCAAGTACCAGAATGACTCGTGAAACAACTTCACAACAACCTCGCTACCTATTATATAGCTTCGCAAGAGTTTCTTTAGCTTATAAACAAGTCCTTGAGGATCATGAGCTTAATGAGTGGTTTCTATACAACTCTAGAAAGGCTGAAGTCTGGAATAACTTTTACCAATTGTGGAAGAAGTCATAGCCTCATTTTCTTTTTCTCCTTTGTATTCTTCCTCTACCTTCAATAGCCACTGACACCGTGTCTAAGACATTTTGACATATAATATTAAAAGCATAATTTGAAATCTCTTACTATGCTAGGTGATATGGTTAAAACATATTGCTCCCATAAATTAACTAACCTGGTACTACTCGACCCAGGAAATGTCTCTTGTGTTGCTGTGTCAACATGTCAATGAGATGTGTCACGTTGACACTTGACATCTCTTGGCATGCTACAACAAAGTTCAAGATTAATTGAGATAATGCATTATTTTTTTTTGTAACTTGTGTCGATGCAAGATAATGTCAAAAGTGTACCATTTCAGATGAAATATAAAGTCCAAACTTAACTATATGGTAATCTTATCTTTTTCTTTTTTATCTCCTTCGTTCCACCTCCAATTTGTCACCAGCATTGTACATCGAAATGTTGACATGATACTGAAATAATATGATTCTAGTTAAATACTAAATGATAATTGTAGAGGTGCATAAGCACAATCCATTTTAGAATACTAACATTGTTGCTATTACTCGATGTTGGGCTTTGCTAGAGTAGATGATCGTTGTGGAGGCCAACTCATATATTATTGTTGGAAAATCAGTGTCAAGTGGAGTTGGAGGGAATTCACAAGTCAATGGTGCTGTGGAGGAGGGGCACTCAGTCCCAATAATAGCCCATGGAAGAGGAACTCATACAAGGTGGGCTTTTGTTCTTTAAGGAGGAGAATGGTGGCATAGCTAATGAAGGTAGCTTCTTTTTCTCTTGGAGTAGGAGGGGTAGAGAGGACGTGGAGGAGCAGTCGGGGAAAAAGGTGGGAACAAGGCACTGTGCTTTGCGCAAGGGGTGCGAGTGCATGTGGAGGAGAAGGAAGAGATGCCACTCACAAAAGGATCGTGATTGAGGAATTATCACAAGGGAGTTATGGGAACGGTATCACTCACGAACAAACCAAGAAAGAAACTTGGTACTAATTGATGTAACATCAAAATCGAGACAAAATTAATAAAGCAAACAGAAATAATCATTAACCTCTTTTATAGAGAAAATGTTAAACTTTTAGTAATTGAAAATTGTCCATGGAATTCTAACCTCTCTTTTATAGATTAGCAATAAGACTCATTTTTTAAAAATAATGATTCAAATTTCCCAATATACTTTTTTTTTTTTAATTTATAAAAATAGAAATTTTTTAAAAATCTCCAACAAGTTTTTTTTAGAAATATAACAAAATATAAATTTTAAAAGATTCAGACAACTTTGACATTGTCCTAATTTTAGATAGGATTTGAAAATCCTCACTGCATGAATGACACTATTTGCATTAAAGATGTATGCGGAGTCACAATAATGTTTGTGGTAGACGTGAATAGTTCTACCAAACTTGAGAAAATGCAGAATGAAGGAAGTGAGAAACAAAAAAAAAAGGGGTCAATTTCTGTCACATACATTTGTGACAGAATTTGTAACTTTTATATGTGGACTAGTCTCAGTAATTGTCATCAGATATTCTCTCTGAACATTTCTGTTCTATACATATAGTTAACACACATGCATTCTGAATTGATCTTTATGTCTATTTGTGTAAGTTTGATATGTAAAAGATTTGCTAGTAATTATATTTCCAAATGATACTATTATCTTGAAGAAATGCAAATATCACAAAATAACCAAAGATGATCAATTGCAACATATCATAATTTGTTTATTGTTTCTTATCTGATCAAATTTATTTGCTGTTTTGTTATTGGCCGCACAGATGGATCGTCAGCTAAAGTCTGGAAGGTCTGCCAACAAGATATGTGTTATCTCACAGGTCAGTTGTGCAATTTTTCTTAAATATATTTGTAAAACTTTTGTAGGTTAGAGTTGAAGATGTGAGAGTTAGAGCAAGACTAAGAAATAACACAATTAAAAAATAATTTAATATATCTGAACAATACAAATTAATCTTTCATATAGCAGAATAAAAGGACTAATTTATTTATAAAATATAAAAAAAATCAAAAAATTAATTATAATAGTAAAATTTATTTAATTAATTACAATATAGGATTAAAAAATAAATAAAATAATAATAAAAATTATTATTCATAATATATAAATAAATAAAATAAATTTACAAAATATTTTTAGATTAATGGGATAGTTTTATTAAATTTTTTGATTGATTTTATTTATTTATTCTAAACTATAGCTATGATTGAAATTATTAACCTAATTTTTGTTAGGATTGTTAGGAGTACAATCAAAGTCCCACATCGAAAAAATACAAAAAAAGATCGTGAGCTTATAAGATGAAAAAATATCTCTATTGGTATAAGACCTTTTGGGTAAAGTCTAAAAATAAATCTATAATGGTTTAGGTCCAAAGTGGATAATATCATACCATTATAAAAATATGTGAATTTTATCGGTCCTAATAATTGGTATCGGACCCATGGTAAATGGAGTCATGTGGGTGGAATAGTAGTTTCGAATGAAGGAAATGAGGACTCCCATGTCCGGGTCAAGAGGACCAGACATTAGGCAAGAAGTCCAGTGGGTCAGAAAGACCTAGTGGATCAAACAATAGACAGGAAGTCTAGTTGGGTCAGAAGGACTGGACAACTGACAAGAAGATATGATGAATTAAGGATCAAATATCAAGCAGAAGAAATTCTTCGGTATGGATGAGCTTGAGGGGAGAGACCTGACGTGGTCCTTCGTTTAAAAAGACCTGAAAAAATCGTATACTTATAAGATGAAAAGATATTCCATTGGTACGAGACATTTTGGGTAAAATTTAAAAATAAATCCATGGAGCCTTAGGCTCAAAGTGGACAATATCATACAATTATGGAGATATATGAATTTCATCAATCTTAACAACTTTTAATTTAAATTTCACTATACATATGCTCCACAGTGAATTCGGAAAGTTCGCGGCTGCCGCCCACGGCCACGTGAGCCATCGTGGCCGCTCGGAGGCCGGCACGACCATGTGAGGCCCTTGCGGAGGTCGTTGTGGCTGTGGGAGGATCTGTAGAGGCCCTTGCGGAGGTCGCCGGGGACCACACAAGGCCCCTGGGGAGCTCGCCGTGGCCGTCGGTATTGGCCGTACTAGTATCAAGCAGCGGGCGAAATGGTAAAATTCACCAATACCATTCGGCACGGATTGAGATTTACAATCATTATCCCAACATATGACCATGTATCATGGTCTTATCTTGCTATCCATGGTGCAGGATTAGAGGTGGGATCAGAGGTGCAAAAAGGATGAAAAGAAGTAATGGGAGAATTTGTTAAGGCCTCCAGATTGTTTATAAATTGACTATTGCACTGAACTTTTGTTGGATGATTTAAGGAATACATGATCTCTTCCTGTTTACTTTTGCTGGTCATCAACCACCACCTGTACCTGTTTTAGCACATACATATATATTTGTAAAGTAGTTTTTGGCTTGGTTGGTTCAAAAAATACTTTCAGCTTTGTGAGTGTTTATATTGTGGCATTGCTAGTAGCAACTAGATGGTTCTTCCATTTTGTTCAAGAGAAGTTGGAGGAACAAGACAATTTTCTGTTATTTGATAAAGTTGAGGTTAGAGTCTTTTGTGAAAAAAATTAAATGACAAATATCACTTTCAAGAAAACTAGATCATCCTACTTCCAATTCAAACCACCAGTGCAACTTCAAGGGGCTAGAAACCAAGGAGCCTATATCTGTTTTTCAAAAAGTCCAAATGGGCTTCAGTTTTTTGAGTCGAAATTTCTCAATTTCTAATAGAGAACAAGATTTATCATTTTTTGTTAATAAATATTAACAAATAAAACTATAGCATAACTGCAGAAATTGCCACTTCTTTGATGAGATTGATTTTTGGAAACTCTTGTTGGGGTATTTATTGGATGCTTCTTCAAAATATTTATGTTAACAATTATTTTCAAGCATATTCAGAATATGGCAAGAGATGTTCTTTTTTTTTGCTTCATAGCTTAGGCTGGAATTTATGGAAATTGGTGGGCACTTTCATTTCTTCATTGGATAACGTCTTGCTTTATAGTATGATGTGGTTTAAGAAATTTTGCCACAAAGTTAAATCTAATATCATTGCAGGGAATAATGGTTATTTCGAGGAATTTCCTTGGGCTTATCAACATGGTATATTCTAATCATGCTCCTCTTAGATTAGTTCAGTCTTTGCAGCATTATAAGTTAAAATGTAGCATGAACACTTTTACTTTCGATTTGGTGTAAATTTAGAAACTATTACATGAGAAATTTTAATGTGTCTTAACTAGTAAAGTGGTGTCCTTAGTTTTACTAGTGAAAAGTGTGCCTTAGCTAGACCTCAAAACTGGCATTTTTACCTCTAGAAATTCATTTACAAGTTTACATTAGGAGAAACAATGGATGCATGGAAACATAGGCCCTCTGTGAGAATTTGTGAAATCAGGTTGCTCTCATGTAATATTTGGAAATGTGAGGTTTTCTGGGTAACTCATCCAACTATGTTAATGCTGACATTGCATGTTTCTCTGATGCTTCCTTTTTCTTTGAGAATTTACAGTTATTGTCAGGTAATTTGTATATTTGACTGTATTATAGGACCTCAAAGACTGGTTAGTGAAGCAGATAATAAAAGGACTGAAGATGCAAGTTCAAAATAAACTGAATTCCTTTTTCCTCTCATCTAGTGGTATGAAACTCTTTCTGCTTAGAAATACATTTGTAAATACGTTGGGATTGCTAATTGGCTCTCAAAATCTTTGGGGTATGACAAAAGCTGTCTCTGTTTCCCTTGGCACATAAATTCTCTGTAAGCTGTTAGATGTTTATGTTCTCCTGGACCTTCACATGCAAATTTAGTTCTTCTATTTTTCCTAAGATTGAGTTGAAACCAACGGTAAAGTTGCTGCTGGCCTTGTGGTCATGTGTTCGAGTCGTGGAAATAATCTCTTGCAATGCAGGGTAAGATTATGTGCGATAGACCCATGTGATTCGACCTTTCTCTGGGACTCCGCATTGACGGGAGCTTCACGTACCAAGCTTCCCTTTGAGTTGAAACCAATTATCTTCTTTTCATAAATTAATTGAAGTTCAGCACTTTTGGTAGATACTTTGATTTAATTGCGCACATATGTAAACCCACTTTTGTTCATGGAGGAACAAACGAATCTTACCTGGATTGTTGAGTTGTTGACAGTTTCATGTTTCTTCAAAAGATTTCTTTTTCCCAAGAATTATCATATATTATTACTAGGTCCTGGACACTTACCATTGTCAATGCACCTTACTGAACATTGAAAGTTTGTAACTTTTAGATCTAATGCCAATCCCAAGTTGACATTGAGAGTGCTGGTTGGTCCAGAGAACTAGTGCTAAAATTGCATAATTTACTTTTCGTAAGGCTAGGTCCATTATTTCAAGTGCTGATTATTATCCGTCTACATGACCAAGATGTATGGTTTTGGTTGCTGACTGATATTGATATTGTGTCGGCATGGGTAAATGTCATCTTGTTGCTTGCTCTAACATGCTTGGTCCGACCTGGTATTGTTTGATTATGACCAAGATAGGAAATTTCCCCCCCATGTTTTACACTTCAATTTCGTTTGTTGGCACAAGTCAAAAGAGGGGAGGAGAAGATAAGTACCTATTACTCGTACTTACCTAAATATCTTCTCTTCCCATGACTCATCTCTCAATTCTAGCAGCTGGTTTATGGAGAGGATGAAACACCAAAAAAAAGAGGCAAGGATAGAGGAGATGCACTAGTGGAGTATCAACAATAGCAAAGAGGAGCAATGCCAAAGGCAAAGAAATCAAGATATATCTATAACTTGTTTCAATTTTAATAATGTCAATCCAAGTCTAATTTCTAGTGGTTATAAATCTAGTGATCAACAAAGATACACTTATGGTTGTTTGCCCCTCAAGTACTATGTTAGAAAATAATTTTAGTAGGATACTACAAAACCGATTCTCCCATTACAATCAAGAAGGTGTAATCATTAGCTGAGATGCATGTTATATTTTTGTAGGTTGTTTTTCCTAAACTTCAATTAAAGTGAATTTATAATTTCTATGTGCTTATAATTGGAGCAAGCTAAGTGAATGGAGGTTATAGAACTAACATTCGAGTTAATCTAGGAATGATTTAAAGGGTGTTGAGTGTTAGAATAGGACATGACCAAAATTCCTTCGTTTGAGTTGTGGAGATTGAAATTTTCTTGTTAGTGATATAACCTTCTTACACAGTGCATACTATTTATGTATTCACCATTTGATAGCTCTTTATTTATTACTTGTAATCCCCTCATCTTGTGTCCCTTTAGATTCTCATTTTCTCAACACCTCAAACGCAGTGATTAAAGTTTCAACAAAGGGGATAACTAGAAACTTACTCAAGATTTCATTTCAATTTTAGTGAAACTGAGTGATGGATTCAGAGTCATTTCCCCACTTTAAAGCTCTCCCAATTTCTCTCGGTCAATAGGGAAGAACTCTAGGTGTTTCCTTGTAGTACTTTAATGCTCCTCTATCTGGTCGTGGCTCCCTTTTGCCAAAGAGAGACAAATAACTCTCATACCCTCTCTAATGGTCTATTAATGCTAATTCTTATCTTAAACTTAGGAAGCCCCTGATGGATTAGGCTGGACTTGGTTTCAAGTCAACGTAAACCCAATTCTCTCCATCGAAATCTAAAGTAGCCTAATATTAGAATTTCAAGATTCAGGGGGAAAAATGACATCCATACCCATATATACTTGTCTACTATCAAATTATTGAACCAATATTGTTTCTTTTCTAAATAGTTTTGAATTGTTCTTGCATGTCTCATAAAAAGCAGTAACTGCACAAGCACTTGCCTAGAGATTAGCCTACAGACTTAATACTGTTTCAACAATTATGATTTAGGTGAGTGCATATCTGAAATTGTTTACAGAATCTGCTGAACTATTTTATTACAACAACAAACAAGCCTTATCCCACTAGGTGGGATTGGCTATGCTGAACTATTTTATTATTATTATTATTATGTTTTGCATGGAGTTTTAGAGACTTATTGTGGATATGAACATAGTTTAAGGTAACACACAAACTTTGACCATATGAGATATAACCTAATAACTTTCTAAAGTTTTTTGTTCAATTTTGCAGTTTCTCGTGGAACTCTAGAAATCGATATGAGGATACTATCCGCTTATATTCAATCACAAATGCAGATGATGGAGATCCTTCAGGTCAATGCTGAATGTCTTCAGATTCAATATTTCAGTTTTAGACACTTGGTTCCACTTTAGTCCATGTACTTTTAGAATTATCAGTGAAGGTTTTTTTACTATCATCATCAAACTATGGCTATGGGTTAGTCATGTTCTTGTTAATATTTTCCACAATTCTGAAAAGGGGTTATAAAAGACAAATGAACATAAAAAAGGGAAGAGATTGAATGATGAAAGAATTTTTTGTTCCAAAGGTGCTTAGGAAGAGGTGTAGTGGGGATCAGACCCTTGGAAGACAGAGGATACGGTTTGAATCAATGAATCCAAGTCTTAGTGAAAGAGCAACAATTTGGAGCCGTGTCATGAACTAGAAGTTTCATTGTTGCATCCTGTTCCAATTTCAATTTCAATTTCAAGTCCTGAATTGGATGATAGCATTGCTGATAACAATGAGAAAGGAGGATCACCCTGATGTCTCTATAGCTTGGGCTTGTTAACACAGATAAGAGATTGTGCTAGTGAACCTGTTGATAAGATTGGCCCAGTTGTGTTGACCAAATATTTTTGTGAACCACAGGATAAGTTCAATATTAATGGATGATTATCTCCTTAGATAATGAGAATTTTGTGGGATCTAAAATTTCAATGTGGCTTTAAGCTTCCTGAGACTAGCAGTTATCTGCTGTTTGATATATTGTTTTATAATCAGGAAGACAAAGCAATGAGTTATTACGTGGGGTGCTGTTATATCTCTGCTTATATAGTAAGCACTAATTAATAACTAAGTTTCCAACTTCAAACAACCAAGCATCACTTCTTGGCATGAAGCAATTGGAATTAGTTTAACTAAAGAAGCTCTAGTGGAACTTGAGTATTTCTCCAAAATGACATTATGCTCTTTGATCAAATTTTATGGCTAGTTAGAATAGTATTAACCATACTTGTAATAAAATGCAGGATTTACTTCATATAAATGGGAGATCCATTTGGGAAGAAGTTTTGGGCAATTTCTTGAAAGAATCTGCTCGAATAGTATGTACAAGTAGTTTGTTCTCATACACTCTTTTCCCCCTGTTAATTAGCTTTGAAGATAGCATAACTTAATCATGTCTCTTTTTAGTTTTTACAGGAACACAGTGAACTTATAAAACAGAAGAGGGATGTGGAATTTTCATCTGCTTTATTGAATAGTATTTCTAAGTCAAAGACCTTTTTTGGTATGGCCAATCAGATAGGCATTTTCTATATGCAAATCAAATTAAAGCATTTTCACTATAGCTACAAAATCAAAATCCAATACTTGACAAAGTATACTAGTGGTATCAAGTGTATGGCATTATTTTTAATTTTTATTATTGCTCTTTTTTCTGTTCTTTATTTATTCTCCAGGAAATTTGTTGATCCAAGTACTGCAGTTAACCGATCCATCTCGATCAATGTTCATAGAGCCTATGAGTGGTTGGTTAGCACAAGTTTTATCTCTTCTTTTTTATTTGGCAATTTAATTTGTCAACTTATCATAGCATGCCGTTCTAACTATCATCCTGGAGATGCTACCATGTCTTGGAAGGTGTTATTTGATTCCAAAAGGGGTGATATTTAAATCTAGCCAGAAGTAGAGTTGGCTAAAAGTCAAGTTGTAACTAATTTTCTAAATAATAACAATTAATCTCACTTTAACTTCTTGATTTGGCTTACTAACTTTGTATTAAATGACAGTAAAAAACACATCAAATTCTCATTGCCTGAGAGTCTAAACAACCTAGATGAAGACCTTCAACAACTTCATTACTAGTGGGTAAGGGTCTCAAGATGTGGCTCCTTTGCCGCTTCATTCATTGTCAAAGTGAGCTCTTTGGTTACAGTGATTTGACTTCATGCTTCATGATCACACTAGCTCTTGGCTCACTCGCAACCCTAGTAGCCAAACCAGTTGCAATGAAGAGTACAAAGAACTGCTCATTATAATAGATGTAGAAGATCTCCTATGTCGCCTCTACCACTCTCACCTTGCAGAGGACCTGAGGAACATTAGGACTAGGGATGACATTGGGATTTGGCAGGACATGATTTTCACTTGCCATCCCCACCTTTTATAGGAAGCCCTTATAGGAAGCAGAGCGGAGCAGGAGAAGAATTTCTATTCCCCTTCCCTCCCCTGCTTTGCTTCTTATGTGGATTGGGTTCAAGGCAGAGCAATAGTAAAATTAAATGAATATATGTAATGTGCACAAAATAGATAGTATAAATTAAATTTAAGAGAGGCAAGTGAGAGGGATTGAGCAAGGCATAAAAATTCTATCGTATACCCACCCCGCACACGCAAGTTAGTTCATCTCATCCTGCCCGTTTGTGTTTCAAGGAAGGCAAGCAACCTTAATTAGGTCAGATTAGGATAGCTCTTGTCAGAAACACTGATCCAGTCATGTTACACAATGATGACTTGGAGGAGGGAGAAGAGGATTTAGTAGCTAAATTTGAGTGATAAGATTTAATATAGGTTGGAGGCTAGGGGAAAGCAAAGGAGGATGCTAAGTGGGACAGAGGGGATAGGAAGAGGAGATAAATGATCAAGCTACTTAGCCACAATTGCTAGTGTCATTCTTTGCTGAAGCTTTAATTATCAATTAGAATGGTAAGATTTAATTAGTGTATCGTGGTGATAATTGGTATAGGTTGGCACACTTTAATGCTCATTGCAATGTTTAATGCATGATTAAAATTTTATTCCATGCTGGTTGGGATACGAAACATGTTCTGTTGGTCAACTGATACATGAAGCAAGCTTGAGATGTCACAATGACTATGGCAAAATATAGCAACAACTTTGTGAGGCTTTTGTGAGGTTCTAATGCAATAATGATATTGCACAAGTCTACAATAATTTTGTGTGAGGTCTGCAATGTCTTCACATGCAAATACTTGAGGATTTTGTAATATCCCAAATTAGATTGAAGTCTTGAGCCATGTTGGTCAACACAAGTGTAATTTACCTTTCTCTTTGCTGACTGACACAAAAGATGACTTTGATATCAACATTGGAGCCTCATAGTCAAGTGTTCTTCTCGTTTTCCCATGCTGTATTGATGCAATGGAAATAAAGAGACAAGAGGGAAAGAGAAGGGTTGTTGGAGGAGAGGGAAAAAGCAAGTTAGGGTTCTCCAGTGAATGTCATATGCAATGAGCAGTTAGTGGCTAGTAGTGGGGGGTTGGCATTGGGTGATGTAGGGGAATTTAGCGAGGGTAGAGGAATGAGGAGAGTACACGGAGGAAGGAATGCAAATAATTCCTAACGTCTCAAAAATTCTACTAACCTAATTAAACTACTATGACTATAAGTCTAAATCGAGCTCTTGGTTTAAACCCACTTTATGATAATCAATGTATCTACTAGTAGAGCTCTACTTAACCCTAAATTGACTATTGTTCTATCCAACAACAATGACAACAATAGCAACAACTAAGCCTTGTCCCACTCGGTGGAGTTGGCTATATGGATCCTTCTACGCCATTGGACTTTATCTCCTACTATATCATCATGTATATTTCAATGAATTTTACCTTGTTTTATCATTACTAATCAAATTTTCTTTCGTCTTCTTTTTCCTCGTTTGATGTGTATATTTATCATAATTAAATGATGAAATATTTATTAGTTGTTTAAGTATATATCCGTATGATCTTAAATGTCTCCTGAAGTTTTCTCTCAATATCTATAATTTTGACTTTTTTTAAAAATGTTTTCATTTTTTATCTTATCCATTTTCATATGCCTGCACATTCACCTTAACATTCTCATCTTTGCGACTCTTATCTTCTGCTCATGTGCTTAAATTATAGCCAACATTCAATTTCATATAACACAGTAAGTCTAGCCGTTATTTTGTAAAACTTCTCTTTAAGTTTTAAAAGTATTTTATGGTCACAAAGAATATCTAATGCTCTCCTCCATTTTAACAATCTTGCTTATATTCTATTTAAGACATTTTTCTCTTCTATCCTTTTGCAAAAATGATCCTAAATATTTAAAGCTATTAGATGCGGATAACTCATCATCACCCATCTTAACAATAATTTCATTACGTCTAATATTGCTTAATTTAAATATATTCTGTCTTTACCTCTATTGTTCAATCCAAAACTTAAAATTATGATTTGGTTTAGCTTAATTAGTTATCTAAAATAAAAAATACTTTAAGATATAAAAACTTAAATAACATGAAATTCAATACATCAATAAGGATTCTTTTTTGTTTCGACTTCTGTGATGTAGGAGAGATAAAAGAGATTACATGAACAAGGGATGCGAAGATTTATTAGATTAAATTGAGAAATAATTGATTTTTCACTATTTTAAATTTATTTCATCGGAATATATCCATTAGTTCAATTTAAAACTATAATTTTTTTTATAATTTTTTTCAAATTCAAATTTGATTTTATCGAAAATAATTTGAATCTAAATTTTTTAAATTTGATTGAGTTGAGTCATAGCCGAGTTTCTTATTTTTAGTTTTATAGATTTTATATTTATAAATTAAGTAAAATTTAGTTACAAAATTCAAAATTTAATTTAAGCCTAAAATATAATATTTTATACAACAAATTATCGAACCGCGTATGTAAGTTTTAGGATTTACCATTTTACATATCCAACTTTCATATTTACTAAAACACATAGCTATTTTCAATTATGCTCCCACTTTATTGTGAGTCAATTGATATGTAACAATTGAGTTCACTAGTTGATTTTTAAATTTACTGTGTTCGATTTGGGATCATCAATTGACTCCTAAACATTTTACCAATTTCAAAAAGCATGATTTTCTATCTAGGTTATGAAATTCATTTCTAAGGGTATGGTTGCACTTAGGATGATGTAAGGAGTATAATGAACTTGGTTTGTAAAAACTGCTAAACTCACCGATAGTTTTAGGCACCTCAAAATCACTGCAAATCTGAGAGCCTCCTGAGTCTAATTATGCTCTCGGACCTAAATTGGGAGGCGTGGATTGTTGAAAATTTCACAACCTTAAAACAATTTGGCACAAGGTGATTAAAGGGCCTAGATCTGTCATTGTTTCTCACTAACACTATCAAAGGGTTCTTAGAACTCGCTTGGTTCAGGCCATATCAAGATTTTGAAATTCTAAACACTATAGAGTCATAAGTGAGTTTTAGCCAAAACTCGTTGAACTTAGGAACCTCATAATTGCTTTAAATTAGGATCGTTATACTCCTCAGAGCCTCCTGAGTGTATCTATACCCTCGGACCTGGATTACACGTCCTAGATTAATTTCACGACCCTTTAATGAGCTTGTGCCAAATTATCTTAAGTTGTGTAAATTTCAAAAAATCACAGCTCTTAATCTAGGGAGTGGAATCTAGGTCTAAGGGCATGATTACACTCAGGAGACTCTCAAGAGTGCAATAGTCTTGGTTTAAAGTGATTATGAAGTTCCTAAGGCCATTAGAGAGTTTTGGCTAAAACTCGTTGATTGTCCTACAATATTTGAAAATTTAAAATTTTGACATGATCTGAACCAAAAGAATCCTAGGAAACTTTTGGTAGTGTTGGTGAGGAAGTATGATAGGTCTAAAGCCCTTTAATGATTTTAAGTCAAATTGTTTTCAGGTTGTGAAAATTTCAAAAATTTATATCTCTCAATTTAGGCTGTGAAATTCAGGTCCCAGGGCATGAATTTACTTGGAAAGCTCCTAGGAATATAATAGTCTTAGTTTAAAATGATTCTAAGGTTTCTAAAGCCATCAGTGAATTTAACCAAAATTGACTGATGGCCTTAGCACCTCAGAAATACTTTAAACTAAGTTCATTGTACTCCTTACATGATTTGCAGTGCAACTATGTTCGTAGATATGAATTTCATAATCTAAATAAAGATCCGTGAGTTTTTGAAATTGGCAAAATGTTTAATAGTCGATGTTGCATATCAATCGACTGATAATGCATCATCAGTCGGCTGTTGATCCTAAATCGAGCACAATAAATTTAAGAATCGATTGGTGAACTCGACTGTTACATATTAGTTGATTGATGATAAAATAGGGGGTATAATTGAAAATGACTGTGTATTTTAGTAAATATGAAAGTTGAGTATGTGAAATGGTAAATCCCGAAACTTATGCACACAGTTTGGTAATTTGCCCTATTTTATATATTTGAATTTGTACTATCAAAAGTGTGCTAGCACGGGTGCCTCA
>JBAMHZ010000008.1:5330821-5350620 GCA_037177395.1 Alpinia galanga | reverse complement strand
AATTTGGCACAAGGTGATTAAAGGGCCTAGATCTGTCATTGTTTCTCACTAACACTATCAAAGGGTTCTTAGAACTCCCTTGGTTCAGACCATATCAAGATTTTAAAATTCTAAACACTATAGAGTCATAAGTGAATTTTAGCCAAAGCTCGTTGAACTTAGGAACCTTATAATTGCTTTAAATTAGGATTGTTATATTTCTTGGAGCCTCCTGAGTGTAATTATACCCTCGGTCCTGGATTACACGTCCTAGATTAATTTCACGACCCTTTAATGGGCTTGTGCCAAATTGTCTTAAGGTTGTGAAAATTTCAAAAAACCATGGCTCTTAATCTGGGGAGTGGAATCCATGTTTCTAAGGCCATTAGAGAGTTTGGCTAAAACTCGTTGGTGGTCCTACAATATTTGAAAATTTAAAATTTTGAAATGATCTGAACCAAGAGAATCCTAGGAAACTTTTGGTAGTGTTGGTGAGGAAGTATGATAGGTCTAAGCTCTTTAATGATTTTAAGTCAAATTGTTTCCAGGTTGTGAATATTTCAAAAATTTATCTCTCAAAATTTAGGCTGTGAAATTCAAGTCCCAGGGCATGATTTTAATCGGAAAGCTCCTAGGAATATAATGGTCTTAGTTTAAAGTGATTTTAAGGTTTCTAAAACCATCAGCAAATTTAACCAAAACTCACTGATGGCCTTGGCACCTCAGAAATATTTTAAACTAAGTTCATTGTACTCCTTACATGATTCGCAGTGCAACTATTTTCGTAGATATGAATTTCATAATCTAAATAAAGATCCGAGAGTTTTGATCCTAAATCGAGTACAATAAATTTAAGAATCGATTGGTGAACTCGATTGTTACATATTAATTGCTTGATAATAAAATAGGGGGCATAATTGAAAATGACTGTGTATTTTAGTAAATATGAAAGTTGAGTATGTGAAATGGTAAATCCTGGAACTTACGCACACAGTTTGGTAATTTGCCCTATTTTATATATTTGAATTTGTACTATCAAAAGTGTGCTAGCACGGGTGCCTCAGTGATATTTACTAGCACAGACATTGTTATTGGCATCAATTGCATTCTAAATGATTCATTTTGGCCAAGAGGACGTATAATTACCCACACTTGAAACCATGGCTCATCCTAGGCTCGATGCCATCTTATCTAGAAGTGAAAATGGCATGGATTGGAAACCAGCAAGGTGGAGTTGACACTGACACACCGTTGCAAGCACTGAAGATGTGGGAAATAACATAGATAATGATGATAAGAAGATGAAGCTGTTCAGGAAGATGGTGGTGATTCTCTTCTACCCTGATATACCATGCCCTAGGAGGCTGATAGCCAAGTTGTGATCCGGGACTTACACATGGCCAATCCGGAGACAAGCCACATCAAAAAGTTAACAGCAAGACAGATTGACGAGCTAACATAGTTTTTGCCTTTGGCTTTGGCTGGACAAATGGATATATTTGTTTCAAATTAAATAATTCATGTATAAAATGGTTATATAATGCCTTTTGGCTAAATCTGCCTTACCTGGATTTAACTATTTCAAAATAAATGAACTCTTCATGGTAGGGTTTCCTGACATTAAGGATCTTTATTTCAGGTTTAATGCTGAAGGGAATGAATTACTGGGGCTGCTTTTCTTCGATGTACTTGATTCATGGTTTGCAGACTTTGCTTGGCACCTCTTAAGCTTGTGATCACTGAAATCTTAACTTCAGACTGAATGCTAATTTTATGGGGTCAATCTTTTATGATTTTCTATTGAGCCCATAGTTGGATGCTAATTTTGAACATAGACAGTCTTTTGTGGTTGGCTGTTGAATTTAAAATTACTTTTGTAATTTGTTCTTTTCTTTTGCCATCTGAAATAAACAATAATTAGCTGAATTATTTAGAGTTGGTTGCCTTGTAATTTATCCCATCTGTAATAGTTCAGCGAGAGAACTACCTTTTTGAAAATCTCAGGGCTGCTAGGTTTTGGAGTTCTCAAATAGAGAAATGCAACCTTTAGAATAGCATATTTCTTGAAATACAACCCTTCGTGTATCTGCTTGCAGATTTCTTCAACAATAACATTCCCTGAACAATATGCTTACTATACTGACACTAAAATTATGCTCAAGTGATATAACTTCATCATTATTGTTTCATGGTTAATATTATGAAGTATACAAAATGTTTACTGCAAAGTATTATTTGATGTACCACTTGTTTCCATCTAGCACTATCTTTTAGATATTACTTAAATATGCTGCTGTCCTTTGATGATTTTTCAGATAATTCTATGTAAATTAGCAATTTCCTTCCCGTTTAAAAATCTTTGCTATAAAATTAAATAAACTGCTACATACTTTGATATAATTTTTTTTTTCAATTTCTGGTCTCGACCATGAGATTCTACATAACACATTGGATGTGAGATTATTTCCCATTCAGAGAGACAACAATAAGGTTAAAGTCTTCCCAACAGTGCCATTAGACTTCGAATCTAGCTTGCATTCCACTAGACCAAACAATTGTTGGTAGAACAATCTTTTTAGATGTTGCCATAATGGATGATGGATGGTTTTTAGATATTGCTAGAAAACTAAATCTTTGCATTTATCTTTAAAATGGTGGAAGAACAAAACCATGCTCATTTTATGTGATGTGGCATTAGGTTGTATCTACAACTCTCTCATTGTCATATACAATCTAGTTGACCTATGGATTCAATGCGAAGAGAATTATGTTAATTTTGTTCTCAACTAATTTTAGAAAATATAATGATTAGGAGCACACAACCCTGAAGTTAGATCTCTACATTATAGTTAGATTTTTCAAGCCATGCAATAGAATGATACTCAAAACCAGTAACATTTACTTTGGGTTACTAAGTTTTCTATTAGCCACAATTTATATGACAAATTATGAAGCTGAAACAGTTGAAACCTTTCATAAAGCACGGATCTCAGTCTTTCTGGTTTTTTAGAATTGAATTATAAACACCTTGGAGTAAGAAAATGAAATGAGAAAGAATGAAA
Organism: Alpinia galanga; assembly: GCA_037177395.1. Lineage (NCBI taxonomy): Eukaryota > Viridiplantae > Streptophyta > Magnoliopsida > Zingiberales > Zingiberaceae > Alpinia > Alpinia galanga. The sequence continues at coordinate 5,347,579 of JBAMHZ010000008.1, read as the reverse complement.
GGGATATAGATTCACTTCCAGTGTTTTATTTATTAGCATTAAAAAAAAAACATGAAGGCTATTCAGGTTAGGAAACCGTATTGACGAATAGTTTCCTTAGGAAGAACATAAGTGATGCAGGTGCATCCACAATCAGCACAGTTTTCTTGTGCCCCTGGCACGGACGTGCAATATCCCAAACCTCAGTACGAAGAAAGCGCGCCCTCCAGAAGCTTCCATGGTTTGCCTGTGGTCACCTCCACAGGTGTGTTCCATTCTGAGGCCTAACGAAGATCATCCAGCAGGGACCATAGCTTGGTCGTGGTCTCCACCACGACTGTGGTCCCCCCACGGCCTGGCTATGGCCAAGTCCACGGGTGTGTTCAAGCGAAATATGAACATCCAACAGGGACCACGGCCTGGTTGTGGTCCCCACCATGGTCGTGCTCCCCACCAAGACTGTAGAACGTCACCGTCACCGCTGAAACATGGTTAAGCTAGGGTTTTGATAGTTTTTGTTCGTTTTTGAATTTTTTTTATTTGTTTCGAATTTTTCTCCTTTCATATTCTATTTAAACACGGGCTGAGGCTCTTTTAGGTGATTTGAAGTTTTTGGATTAATAAAGTTATTTCGTTTCATTTAAATCTAGAGGTGGATTCCTTTTTGTTTGCGAATTCTCTTATCCTTCGATTCTCTCTGTTGCCCGTTATTTTAACCTTGCATGTGGAAGGATTCTCATCTCGTATCCACTCTGCATCAGTTGGTATCAGAGCTTTAGATCCAAGGAAGGATGATGAGGACATGGTTGTGGTCGTAGTAGGCAGATTCAGACTAAGGAAGTTGCACCCCAAGATCAAAGTCCCCAAGAGACCATCGAGGATTTGTGGAGATAAGCCGTAGAGCTAACTTAGCGTTTGGCTGTGCGAGATTTAGAATATTGTGATGTAATAGATCAGCGTTCTACCTCGAGTTTTGATAGCCCTTACCATCGAGACAACCATAGGTGCGTCGAACGGTATGGAGACCTTGGATTTTGCATCGATCTCCTCGAGTTTTCCGGCACCCTGCATGTAGAAAATTTTATTGATTGGCTTAACGAAGTTGAATGAATTTTTGATTTCAAAGAAGTCCCTGATCGTGTTAGAGTAAAGCTAGTCACCATTAAGCTCGACCGAGTAAAGCTAGTCGCCATTAAGCTCAAGGGTCGAGTTTCAGTTTGGTGGGAACAACTCAAACGCTCATGTGAAAGACAAGGTAATACCAAGATTACCAATTGGGATAAGATGAAGAAAAAGATGAAAGGTCATTTCCTTCCTTTTGGTTATACTCAGTCATTATTTTTTCGTCTTCATACTTTGAGACAGGATACTCGATTAGTAGACGAGTACACGGAGGAATTTTATTAGTTAATTGTTCAAAATGATTCATACGAGACGGAGGAGCAGTTGGTAGCCCAATATTTAGGAGGTTTGTGACAGTACATTCTTAGTTTGCATTATCTTTGGATTTTTCAAAGGCTAGTGCGCATTGGCCATTGAGAAGCAGTAGAGTCGGACGATCGAAATTCTGAGTGATCAGCCAACACGCTAGGTTCTCCCTAAAACTACCCTTAAGTGTTTCCATTGTGGTGAAACAGGGCATAAGACCTCCGAGTGCAAAAGATTCGCCAACCAAAAGGGAAAAACCCTATTGAATGAAGAAGACATGAACGACTACGCAAAAGCGGACAACGACCCAATCTACAATGAGGATGATGTTGACGAAGTGTTATACAGAGATGGACACAAGACACTAATTGTTTGCAAGAGCCTTCTCACTCCCAAGGATGAAGCAAAAGATGTATGGTTGAGGATAAACATCTTTCACACGACATACACCATTGAGGATAAAGTATGCAAGATGATTATCGATAGTGGCAGTTGTGAAAATATTGTATCCAAGAAAACCGTGCAGAAATTACATATAAAGACATATTAACATCCAAGACCGTATAAGTTATCCGGGCTAAATAGGAAAAGCGAGGTAACAGTGGAGCAAAGGTGTATTGTTTCATTTTTTGTTAGCAATAGGTATCATGATAAGGCTTGGTGTGACATTGTGGCAACAGATGTTGCCACATATTGTTAGGATGATCTTGGTAGTACGATCGCAGAGTTATCCATGATGGACGGAAGAACACCTATACCTTTTATATTAAAGGAAAGAAGATTATACTAGCACCTCAACGAAATGATCCCACTCTTATTTCGGTAACATCTAGCTCTGCTCTTCTTTCTATGTCCTAACTTCTAGATGTGACTGCACAAGAGAAGGTTGTCTTTGCTTTGCTACTTGGCCCAAGCAACGTGCTAGACCCGAGTAGATTTATAGGCCGAGGATTAAGTCTATCTAATCGGAACTCGAGGACGAGTTCTCTTTTACCTTGAGTGTCTGATGCAGGTGCATCCAGCAACCAACACATCTTGCTTGTGCCCCTTGGCACGGGCGTGCCATATCCCAGACCTCAGTACGAAGAAAGCGTGTCCTTCAGGAGCTCCCACGATTTGTCCATGGTCACCTCCACAAGTTTGTTTTATTTTGAGGTCTAACGAAGAACATCCAGTAGGGACCATGACCTGGCCGTGGTCCCCACCACGACCTGGCCGTGGTCCCCACCACGACCTGCTTGTGGCCAAGCCCACGAGTGTATTTAAGTGAAATATGAACATCCAGCAGGGATCATAGCCTGACCGTGGTCCCCACCATGGTCGTAGAACGTCGTTCCCAAAACTTGGTCAAGCTAGGGTTTTGATAGTTTCTATTCGTTTTTGAATTTTTTTTATTTGTTTCGAACTTTTCTCCTTTCCTACTTTATTTAAACACGGGCTAAGGCTCTTGTAGGTGATTTCAAGTTTTTGGATTAATAAAGTTATTTCGTTTCATTTAAATCTCGAGGTGGACTCCTCTTTGTTTGCAAATTCTCTTCTCCTTCGATTCTCTTTGTTGCCCGCTATTCTAAACTTGCACATGGAAGGATTCATCCTGTATCCACTCTGCATCAATAAGGAAATTATGCATAGGCGATATTAGGCAATACCTAATCCCACAAATCAAGGGAAACATTCCCAGCTTGTATATATGATTCAAATCCTGGAGCACTCATAGCTTTAGTGATAACATAGCCTTCTGTTACTCAGTCAGTCAATTGGATTGCACCATCTTCAGTCTAACTTTTGATAAAACTTCTATCTATTCTCACATGCTTCATTTAGTCCTGGTGAGTTGGGTTGTTCACAATGTTGATCACAAACTTGCAGTCAGTGCAAAACACTATGGCTCCTAAGGCTGAAAATGCTGGGATGGAAAAAGTATATATTTTCTCTTGATTCCTTAGGAGGGAAAATTGCAAGGCAAAGATTTCAACTGGGAACCAAATCCCTCCAAATTTGTCAAAACCTGTCTGGCAAAACAAGCAGAAAGAAAGCACACTTGTGACCCTCAAGAAGTCTCACGAGCTCCCAACCCTAGATTGATGCCTATTCTCTCTCCGTGTGATCTTCTCCACAGCAACCATTCTCTGCTTGTGTTCTTCTTGGCAGAAGTAGCAGGTAAAAACTACTCTCTGCTCAACGTCTTTCTCCTCGTGTCATTCCTGATCAGAAAGTAATTTAATCTGATCACTCACGACTGCACAGAGAGGAAACTTTGCTCTGCCAACATCTATACCTTCAACTCTGCATGATAACTGCTCTGATCAAATTGCAGAAGAAAGACTCTCTCAAATCACCTTTGCCAACTCCTCCGCATACTTCTCTGACAACTGTCAATGGACTAGGGTTTATGGAGAGACCAAGGGCAGTTTGGGAAAAAGTGATGGCAAAATTTGATTTTCCATCCTGCATAGGAAACATGTGAATTGTTTCCCGGTCAATTTTTCCCTTCAAAGGAAACAGAAGGAAGAGAAAGACTTCAGCTGTCTGCTACTATTTTTTTCCACCTTATTTTCCTTCACCACTAGGAAGCAAAGCCTTAGGATGCACCACTAGGATCTGAAGGTCTTTCATCAATCTTTCCATTCATATTTGCTCCCAAATTATATGTGTGTTAGCTTAGAATTTTGCCTCTTGACTACTACTAGATATAATAGATTGCTTCATCCTCTTTGATGTAATCAAGACACCCTAAAGTTTGCTGCAATATCCAAAGTAGATCTGTCGTCAGTGATTGAGCTTGCTCAATTTGCATCAGCAAAGCTTTCTATCATTTGTTTTGCACTCCCAAGTATCAGCTCCTTTCCAGCAGTTCCTCTTAGACTAGGATGTGGGATGCAGCATCTAACTGATGTTTTCATGGTGAGTGCACAAAATTGACTTATCACACTTACTGCATTAGTGATATATAAATGAGTTCTCCCAGTCTGCCACTAGGACCTTTTTTTATATTAGAAAATCTACTTCCATTCCCAATAGGAACTTCATGGAGCTGAGATCATCGACTTAAAAATCAGTCTTCATTGTTTGTACCTTACAATTTCCTTCATGTCATCACTTATTACTTTGATATAATCAAAATACACACTAAAATAGCCTTCTTATCACTTGTATGTTTAGTGAATAAGGCATGATCAGTTTGGCATTGAGTATACCTGAAGTCTTTTAGGGCCCCATTACTTGGATGGAAGATATGAGTGATAGGAGGCAAAGAATCACAAAATTACATAGGGAGCTCCATCATTTATACACATTTTTTTTTTCACTTTCCCTCTTTTCCTATGTATCTTCCATCAAAGTAAGTAATCAAACCCTTAGAATAGAGCTGAATCTTGTGAACAAAATTCCTAGAGACTGTCAAACTCTAAAGGAATTTACTCTATCTGTACTACTTTCCAACTCTTTCTTCTGTTTCAAAACCAGGAAGAATTTTCATGTAGATTTCTTGCTCTGGGTCCAAATTGAGAAGAGCATATTTAGTATCTAGCTGAAAGAATTTCCAGTCAAGAGTAACTACAAGTAACAATGAAACTTATGGAATTTAGTTTTGCTACAAGTGCAAATGTTTCTTTATAGTGTATCCTATAATTCAGTACAAAATCTTGAGCTATTCAAATTTATTTATATTTGTAAATGCTCCTATTTGACTTGTATTTCATACTAAATATACATTTGCATCTTATTACTTTCTTGCACTGGGTAGTCTGAATATATCCTATGTATAATTCCTAGTCAAGCTTCATAATCTCCATGACTGGTGACCTTCCACTTTGGGTCCTCTTAAGGCTTTGAATATTTGTTGGAATGTAGCCTTCATCAAGTAGTGTGGTGAAGCCCCAGCTTAGAGTATGTTAAAAAATTAGAGATGGAATATTTGGTGTAGCATCTTACCTCTGTTAGAGCAATGAAACATTCATTTCCCACACCTAGCAATTGACAGACAGATCTTTGGTTTAAGCAATTGACTTAGCTGAGGAACAGCCTTCTGGAATACACATCCACAGGTTTTTCAGGCTGCAGGTGTAACTCTCCCCCTTGATTAGTAATGGATGTTTGATCATTTTTATCTAAACTCCCTGCCATCCTAAATAGGACAAAAGTTTTATCATCTTTATCCCATGTTCTCCTTATTGTATTACATACATAGTTTGAAAATATATACAGTAAAACAGAATGAAAAAAATAGAAAATTTAACTAATATATCAATCATCGGAATGATAAACAAGTATTTATGCGTATTAGTATTTATTAGGTATAGAATAGATCCACTTCTCTTTGTTCATACCAACTTGGAAACCACCATTAAAGACTTCATTTTCCCAAAGACAAGATGTTAAACTTTTAAAACTCCAATTCCTTATTTGCATTAAATTAGAATTGTCTGTATTGGCTATTGATGTAAATTTTGAATTATAGTTACATTCCTGATATCCAACACTAGTAACAATTTATATCACATGGGTACATATATTAGATCTTCATGTCTTTTCTAAAATCCATCATAATTGTGGTCTAAGGACTATAATAAGTTTTTCCTAAATTGATAAAAATCATATACAAAACTTTATTGATTCTCTATACTTCCTTTTTGTGTCTTATTAAATAAATAACATATATGATTGATCGAGAGATGAATTAAATTGATTTTCATTGATGATTGTCTTATTAGTTTTTTTTTAATTTTTAATAATTTTTTTTTAAGTTTCATTATTTAACTTATCAGCTTGATACCTCTATAGTTAGAACCCTACAACTTCTTACTATGTTATTTTCCAAATCCTAATATCTACGTTGCTTCTGGACCTTCAAGCCCATTTTTTCGCATTATAAAATACATGGCTTTCATAAACTCTTTACCTTCATATTTTTCTACCTCTTTAATCCAATTGCATAACCACCCATTTTTTATCCTATCCTGCTACTGTTTATGATATCTGCACTAACCATGTTATGGTGTGTGTTTTGTACCGGTTCTTGAGTATGCAATTGTTGCATTCTTATTTTTCTCGATGTTCAGTGCATCTACTTATGACTGAAAAATGCTTAGTTAATAATATAGTTGATTTTTCCCCCTCCAGTATTGGACAGGTTGGTTTGTGCATCTTGGATTCACTACTATATATATTGGTCAGAAACAGTTTGGAGTATGCATTGAGTTGTCTTGACAGTAGGGTGAGATCCACAGTGCTTTATTTGTCTGCTGTCTTTTCCTTCATTTTTCTGAAGCTATTGATGCAAAGTTGGACAGAGAATGTCTTCTTATAAGGCCAATAGACATTCAGCTTGTAATGTCTATGCAAGAAATCAAAAGGGTTATTGAAAGAAAATAGATGAAACAAATATTTCTTAGAATTTATTTATTTCATGCCTATGAGATGAACTATATATTTACTTGATAAGATATAATTAATGAAAAGAACTAAGAAAAAGAAAGAAAAAAAATAATGTATGTTTTTTATTACTTAAATAAATGCTTATGTTAGAGGTCCTAGGTAATTGTTATGCTTTGGATTTAGCAAACAAAGGTGTATCTTGTAGTTGTGCCGCTCTTGTTGTTAATCCATCAAATGATAGATATTACCTGAAAATGTTTGTCATCTGTGATATTGATTTTCTAAATACTAACTACAAGTGATAAAACAATTTACAATAAAACATAAGACACCTCTATCGATAAAATGTGATATCTGATACAAATACTTAGCATGACAATTTTGAAACAAACTGTTAGTGAAATTCAAAATAAAGGTAAGCATGTTAACCACAATTATCTAGGTAGGATAGCAACAGTAAATAAACATAAATGTATCTAAGCACTAGGGTGTATCATCACAAATGCAATGATAAATCTACTAGCAAAGCACAGAACAGCAATTATACTGTAAATGTAAATAGGGAAAATTCATACAAATTTTTAGGTATACATACACAATTTATAAAAAAATATAACACACCTCTATCAATAAAATATGATATCTGATACAGATACCTAGCATGACAATTTCAAAATCATTTGTTAAATTCAAAATAAAGGTAAGTGCGTTAATTACAATTATGCTAGGTTGAATAGCAACAGGAAATGAACATATATGTATCTAAGTCTATGCACTAGGCGATGTATCATCACAAATGTAATGATAATCTACTAGAAAAACACAAAACAGTAATTCTACTGTAAAAGTAAATAGGGAAGTTCTTACAAAGTTATAGGGTATTTTTATATATATTGCACAATCCTTCTTAAGATGTACCATACATGTGATCATGATGCCAAAATTCCTTTGTGGATGACTTTAAGGTTTCACAAGAGCACAATTTATCATAAATATACTTAATCCAAGCTCTTAAAAGAATTGGTTAGTAAATCTACTGGGGTAGGGAACATTACAAATAACACCCTTACTCATATTTACACAACTCCATAACACATATAATGGGAAAGGGGAAGGTGCATTCAGATTAGGTATTCTGGTGCATCTACATATTGAGGTGGGCAAGTTCCAAATAGATAGTCATGCTTCCCTCTGCCTTCGGCTATGAGAAGAACAGACAGAACCATTTTTGGATGTTTTCTTTGTTCAGCCTATGTTGGGATCTGCAAAGAATGGTTGTTAAAGAATAAAGTTGGAGGCTTGGCAGAAGGCTCACTGATGATGTGGAGGTATCAGGGCAATCATACTGTGTTTCTAGTTATGTCAGAAAGATTGTTTTGGGCTCGGGTAATGTGAAACAAGGATCAGATTTGGAGAATAATTCATCCATCATCCTGTTAAATTCTAGTTAACTTGTTCTAAAATAACAAAGATGGTGACAAATCTCATAATGATGGGAGAATACAATAGGTAAAAAAATAGCTTCTAAGAACAAAAAATTACAACCCCATTAATCCAGGATTTCTTCTATGAGCTTTCAAAGAAGACTTTTAGTTTTTTTGGCACATAACTGACACAATGCAGCTTGAAATATGGTAATTATTTGGCAAATGAAATTCAACATAAGTAATAGATATTTTTTCAGTCTGCTTCTGATCCATTCAAAGTCTTTCTGGTTGTGTTGCATTATCTAATTATTTGTGTACTGTAATTTCTTTTCTCCAGTTGGATTGTAAAATTTTGGAAGAACTACATAAAATGGATGGTAATTTGGGTCCTGCATCATCTCTACCTTTGCTAGGTTGGACGTCATATAAGAGCATGGTAAGAGTAGTTAGAGTTCTCTGATAATTTACCTTTTGCTACAGAATTGTATACATAAAACTGGTTTGGCTTTAGCTTCTAAGAATCTTATAAGCATTAGTCCAAATGTTAATAATCCAAGGTCATTGGCAATATCAAAGTCTTTTTCTTCTTAATGGTCAATTAAGATAATGTGTTAGTGCTTTAGCTACGTTGCCGCTTGGCAATTCAAATTATCAACACGAAGTTATGCTGCAGACCCTCCCATGGCAGGAATGCCATGCACTCCACAATCCTTCTGTGTTTATGCAATTTATTTATCATTCTAAACAAGCTTGTCTTTTCATGAAAAATTGTTTTTTGCTGTTTTATTATTATTATTATGTATTTGTATTACAGATCATGATGGGCAATGAATCAATGGAACCATTAGTTTCATGTTTTGCAGCTACTGGGCAGCTACAGTTATTGCGGTGCTTTGTTGCCTTTAAACTTAGGTCTTCATCTAAGGTAATTGATTCAAAATAATGAAAATTATTGAAGTTACCATTTATGCAGCGTGTGTCAAAGAAGTCTGTCATGGGATACCTTGTATGCATCAATTTACTATTCAAATGATTTCCTAGAGCAAACTCATTTTCCTGCAGAGAATTGGTTGTCATGCTAGAAATGAGATACCTTTAAAATGCTATATCAATAATACTGTTTGTTACTTGAAAATTTATAAGGAATTGGATAATGTAATATGCAAATATATGTTGCTAGGAGAAGTGTTCAGTATTTTGTCAAGGATCACAGTGATGCACACATGTTGAAATAGATCAGAATTTGCTAAAACCAAAAGGTTTTACTGACATCTTTTTCATTAATTTTGACATGTTGATAGGTGATATTCTGGTCTGCAACTCTCATCCATGGCTGGGATGGAGAGGTGTACATATTGCCTACATGGTGTAACATAGTAATCCATACATAGTTAGGTTGAATATGATCATAACAATAAAAATTAAAATAATACACTAGATTGCGATAACTAAAAATCCAATAAAATAATGGCCAGCACTAATTTTATTAAGATGTCAGAACATGATACCTCTAATTAATATCATGGTCACTTGCTAGTGTTGCCAACATTGTTGTTCAACTCTACACCCATGACTGGAAATAAAAATAGAGTCAGAATGAAGATGCTGAGAAGGAATGCCACAAATACGAATGCTTCAATATCATTACGAACTACCAACAAGATGCAGCATTTGCAACATTAGACAAGCTATCCGACAACTATCATAAAGTGATGGTGACAACAACTAATGAACAAACCACAGTTCTGCAACTACCAACCAAATAACATTGGAGAACAATTACAACAAGGCTTGAAATTTACAAATATCCAAACTGATAGGGGATGTGTCTGGACTAATTGAGTTTTTAGATGTACTCTCGAGCCTCACCCTCAGGCAAGAGTTTTACGTCTGTCAAAGCAGAAGTACAGAACAGTCTAGCTAGCAATGCTTTCCCAACATCCAACAACTGTGGGAGGGTCTCACTAATGTACACCTTGAGACAATATATACAATCAAAATAATAACAGATCCTGCACGCTAAAACAGGATGTTTTTCTGGAAAGTGCCTGTAAGGGTTACTTGATTAGCTAAGACAATGGGGTCAAGTTCAAATAATTGTTGGCCTCAACTAGCTCAACATAACTCACCAATATGCTTAACCAGTCATGATGGCAATTACTACTAGCCCCCAGGGTTAACCCAGATGGCCAGCACAGCCGTGTTAAGGCTTGAAAGGGCAAGGGGTCGATTCCTGGAGTTCACCGCCAGGCTACCGATAACTCCACATTTCTGCGCTGGCCACCTGACACCTGATTTACCCCCCAACACACGTAGGGGCAGCGGTGGGGGGCAGCTAATGTGGCGGTTCCACATGATGGCAATTACTAACATCATCAGCATTCCAAGAACACACTATGCCTGATCTGATCATTCATGCATGATGTATAACCAATAGTTATCAAAATGGACCACCCCTTGGATTGTATGATCCCCATGTATAATAACACTGACAACTACCACACTAATATTGACTCTACATGAGAAATACAGTAAATTAGTAGATAACAACCAAGTTATTTGAGTGCTAGGAAATAAAAACAAGTCAGAAAAAAGGAAACAAGGTCATGAGATTTTACATCAGATATGGTTTTAGGCAAACCAAGGTTTTAAAGTCTTCTTTTGTGCCTGGTTTTGGTGTGTGATTGAAATGACATGATGCCAGTGTCATCCGACGTTTAGAAAAATATGGCGTGGAGGACTGGAAGAAGTGAGATGGTGCCAGTGCTGTCAGATGCTGGTCTAGAGGAGGAATTGAAGAGGGTAAAGAAGAGGTTGAGTGGAAGAAGAAATGGAGTGGAACAAAACAAAAGGTATTGGAGGAACAAGTTCCAGAACTGTTGCTGCCGCTGCTACTGCAACGTCTATAAGAGCAATTCACCTTTGCCAATTTTGTTGGGCTGATGGAACAAAGATGTTCGGCTTTGTTGATTGAAAAGACAAGAAATTTAAAATCCCAATGCAACCCAACACAAAATGCAAGAGGATCTAGACTAATCACTGTCTGTTGACTACATCAAGCCTAACCAATGCTAAGCCCTTGGTATCTGCTCTTATCTATGAATAGGTTTGCAACATAACACAAAATCTCTCATCTAAGCACACCTTAGCTACTAATCAAGCTCCTCAGAGCATGATATATTTCAACTGATAGGTTGCTTCATCCTCACCAATCTCTTGTAAGAAAATACATTTAACAAACACCTACTCATAGTAGCACATTAGACCATTGTCGATCAGTTAATTGCTTCAATCCACACTAAACAAATTAACACTACCTCATATAACCGTACAAAAATCAGAATACATAAAATCTAACCAATCAGTATTGGCACCTTTGTGATCGACTAAATCTCCTCAGATGCTAGGAACTTGGAATTTGAAAGCACCCCTATACAACCCCAAATTAAACCCAAAGGAGATAGTGAAGGTTCTACTTCAAAATCACTCTGTGAGCACCTTCTTGATCGACTCATCTTATGCTAGGAATTCAAAAACACTACGCAACCCCAAATTAAAACCAAAGGAGATAGTGAACATTCTACTTCAAAATCACTCTTTGAGCACCTTTGCAATCAAATTGATCTCATCAGATGCTTTGGACTCAAACTCCCTTACACAATCCATTGCTACAAACCATTCTTGATATGGACTGCCACTACCAGATTTATTCATATTACCTCTGGATCAACCCTTGTTGTGAAACACTCACTCACAAGTTACACCCAAAGGACATAGTGAAGATTCTACTTCAAAATTAGCTAATAGAAAAATGGCATGACGACAAGATGAAAGTCTTCAGATTTCTGATTTTGTAACAAGCTTGCCTTGATAAGTCCTAGTGAATTTTGCAAGCTTTTGTGGTGTTTCAATGTATATATTACTGAAACACGATAATCCTTTCATGTTTTGTCCTGTTCATTGTCTTGCTTTGTTTGCTAAACTTTTTACAATTAGCTGTAAACAGACAGGAAACTTTGGTGCATTTGGTTCATGCAATGGAATTGATAGAGTAAATAGTTATTCCAAGGGAATAGAAAAACCACCTAGCTTGGAATAGAATAATAGCATTTATTAGTTAGTTTGGTGCATGAAATGAAATTGACAGTCCCTCATTACTTGGACATTGCAAAGGAGTAGCAATATGTTTTTTTTTTGGAATTATATAAGAACTAGGTAAAGTTGTTACCTTGTGACTTAGAGGTCATGGGTTCAAGTCCTAGAAACAAGGTCTTTTGTAAAGTAGGATAAGACTGCGTACAATAGATTCTTTCTTAGGATTCCACATAGTGGTAGCTTCGTGCACTGGGCTGCCCTTTATGTAAGGAATAAGTAACAAGGGAATAACAATTCGATAGTATTTAGCATATTAGTTCATTTTTGGAACCAAACATAGAAATTATTATTCTACGGGTATTAATGCAGAAAATAATTACAATTCCTATCGATCAAACTCATATTGGTGATCTGTTACTCTGTAAATTTGGCAGATTAAGGTAGGCTCTATTTATTCGTCTGTTGAAGGTCTGAATGCCTCAATTTACTTCAACAGGGATAAAACAATCGAGGTTAGTGGATCATTCCTGCTGATTTTTGCTTAATAGTTTTTATTTTTATTTTTTACGCTAACTTTACTGTAGAGTTATTATTCATCAGGCATTATTTCCCAAACAAGAAAACACAGATCAAGAAATGGAGGATAATCCATTTGTAGGACTTATTCTATCGCTCAACAGATTGCAGAAGTTTTGTGGTATTCTTTCTCCTCTTCAAACAAATTATATTCTGAAAGAGCCTCCTACTTTAGTTGCAAGATCTGCATCCATTTTGTCAATATCACAGGTAGTGTATTTTGTTCCCCCATTGGACGTTTTTTTTATTTGTCTTTTATGGTCTGAGTCTAGTTAAATTAATTATTTGTTGCCTTTTCAAATGGTAAAACGGTCTTTAAGTGTTCAGTTAGCATGATAAAAGAAATTGAAATCGCTCCATTTATATGTTCAAAGTCTTTCTCTCTCTATATATATTTTTATTTCTTCAAGATTTGGTACCAGTATTAGAAGTCAATCAAAGCATTGCATTTTAATTGGCACCAATTTCTTGAAATTCCACAATACTCACAATCCTCTTGACTTGAATTTGATATTTGTCCTTTGCCTATTAGGTCTTTGATTACTTGTGTTAACATGTGATTTGCCTAGTTTCATGTAACAAAATAATTGAATATTTGCAATTCAACAAAATTAATCTTGTTTTAACAGCCATGAAAGTGTGGTGTACAAGTAGATTTTTTAGTTTACCTGCAATGCTGCTTGCTTATTAAAAAAATTTAAACAATGCACAGATTCATAAAGCAACTTTCCTTGATATTTTTCCTGTTTATACTTTGTAGCTTCATAACACTTCTGTCTCATTCCTCCAGCCTCGTGTAATTTTGGTATTTGTGATAAGACTGTGCAGTAGTTTGATTGTGCAGTATAAGTAATTAAACTTGCTTTGAAGCGTCTCATTGAAGAGAACGGTATGACCAATGCTACGGAGTTAAATGTGGGAATAAGTATTGTGTCATAAATCTTTCATCATTTGCTTGTGTATTTATGGATTGAATAAATTGAGATCATGGCAATGTGAGGTTGAATCTTTTGAATGGCTTAGTGATTGTTCCCCAAGAAGTTATGCCATCCGTACAATGTTAATATCAAATCTCTGCTGTCTGAGCTTTATAGCTGAACCATTTAAGAGAAACAAGATTTTACTACTTAAATTGGTTTTATTCTTTCCATGCAGTTGTCACGTTATGTACTTGATACTCACTTGGGCACTTTGACCAGTAAAACAAACAAATCCATTACAGATTTTTCTCCTGTTGTAAGTTTCTCTTTCACGAAGTTTTAGATTATGCTAATTAAAAGATGAGACATACTGAAGCATTTGAATTTTAGCATAGAGTAATTATTCTGATCACCATTTCTTGCTTCAATCTAAAGCATCTCTTGTATGGATCTTATGTTTAGGTCATAGGACTTGGGACATTTCTTAAGCAGTTCCATCCTTCTCATACAACCCAATATATACAGGTACGTCACATAATTGTCTTTGCTAATTTGTGTGAGATCTTTCTTACTTGATTTGTCTCCTGCAGTACATGGGTCAGTATGTTAGGATAACTGCAGAATTAGCATATGGAGTCTATGATCCCCAGATATTGCCAGATGACCCAGCATCTGAGGTTTGTACTTGTTGATTTCTCGGTGAAAAAATTATAATATTTTAAGCAGTGTTTTGGTAGGTCTTTCACATTCCTTTCTATAAGATAAACCTGTGATCCCCAGTATATGGTGGGGTCTATGAACCCCAGATATTGCCTGATCAACGTTTACTCTTCCCATGTAACTACCCACCATCACTAAAATTTATGTAAAATGAGTTCCTGCCTGTGATGGCATCTTCTCGAGAACCTTTTTTTTTTCTGCTTCCTATTTGTTTGTAATTTATTGAATTCTTCAGTTCCAACATCCATACGTGGATGTAGACTTGCATATTTTTTCCTTCCAACATGGATTCCGCAATATGAATATGATGATGAACAAAACAAACGGTTTACATAACACCTATCTTTGCTGTGACAGGTTTTGAAATCAGCATTCTGGTTGATGTATTTCTGTAGATTCATGGGTGTCCCCAACAGTTTAGTTGACTCATGCCTGCCGCCCTCTCTTGTGGCTATGTTACAAGTGTGAATTTTCAATTTGAGTATAGCATCAAGCTTCTTTCGAGGTGGACCACCAAACATTTGATGATATGCATAGCCTTGGTTTATTTTTATCCCCTAAACCATGCTATCTCTGGTGGGAAGGATGATCAATTGGCACATGGTGAGGCATGGTTGATATTCATCCTCCAAGATGCGATCTATATGCTCGAGAGAACATAGTATTTGCATGGACGTGGTTTATTTATTTATTTATATATATATCAGTTTTTTTGTTCTCTAATGCCATTTTGCAAAATCAGTTTTTTAATTAGATTATGTTATCTATAGAAGATTAATGTGGAAAATGTATTTTCATTACCTTTTGTCATTATAATCATCAAGTCACATTTGTCTTAATTATTTAAAGTTGGCTGCATGGATATTATTTATTTATTGAATATATGCTGTAGCACTGGTAATAGTAGAGCTCAAAATCTTCAATTTTAATCAATTCATTTCGTCATACTATAAGTTTATCAAATTTCTTTGAATAATGACCATTTCATATTAAATTATTTATTTTCATAAGAGCATTGGCTCTTTATTTCAATATTTTTTTTAATTTTGTTTTAGTACCAACACATCCATTTTAATATTGCTTTTAACATCAATAACTTCTATCCTAGTGCATGTTAGAGCTTTCTTTGCCTTTGTAGATTGATTAATCGTTAATGAGCTTGAGTTGAATTTACATTTTTATACGTTTAATGTTTAGTTTAAATCTACCTTTATTCTTTGAGCCTACACTATTCATTCTTGAGTATCCATGAATATCTTTATTATTCATTGTTCGATCGGGTAAGTATTATAATTCAATCATTGAATTTTAGGGGATCAAACGATGAATAATAAATACGTTTACGGGTGCTCATGATTAAGCTGTGTAGAACAATATTTATAGTTCTTTGACATACTACTATAAAATATGTGCATTTGTAAGATGCATCTGTTAATTTGGTTTAATTTATGTTTTAATAACTACATAAAAAAACTAAATTTAGTAATTAATTTTTAAAAATATGGTTGATTCTGACAATCTAAGTGCCTAGCACTCATTGATTCTCCTCCTTAGCACGCGATGTTATTGGCAGCAAGGAAAAAAAAACAGAGACTAGGAATTAAGTTCTGTCAATTTAAATTTGAGCGAATTTATTTATTTTCTTGTGTAAATCTTAATTATGAATTTATTTCTTTATTTTTAATTTATAAATTTATTTACTCTCTCCATTGCCACAAGCCCCCACAATCTATCTGCTTGTGCAGTTCCCAATTCCGACGATAAGAAGAATCATGGCTAAGTTCCAAGCATCACTTCCAGTCGACTCTACCCTTTGCACAGTCGCCTACTTAGCTTCCGCCATTGCCTCCGCTGATGAGCTCGAGGGCAACTTCCTCATATCACTCTTCCATCAAGCACGACACCAGCAGCATCGATGGAGAAGACAATGGCAAAGTCGAGTAGATAGGCCAATAGAGGTGAAGGAAGGGATGAACGTATGCATCAGCAGCAACGAGGGAGCAATGGAAGGTAGAAACGATATAGAGGTGGCCAATTGAGATGGGTTTAGACATCAACGAGCGAGGGAGGAGGCGATGAGCATAATATGTCAGTCAATATGGAGAGGTGCCTTTCGTTGAAAAATCGAAAAAAAAAGAAGAAGGAATATAAAATTGTGGTGGCTTTTAAATTTGTTGCTTAGTATTTGGGTAACCTCAGTAGGTCAAAGGTCCACTCTAATGGTTTAACATTCAAAC
>JBAMHZ010000008.1:5266106-5276207 GCA_037177395.1 Alpinia galanga | reverse complement strand
TATATAAGAATTTGATATCCTAAGCACCCATTTCCTGTGCACTCGTGCGCGATTGCACAGTAATGAGGAATGTATAGTACCTTGTCACAGGAGAGCATAGCAATGCTACTGCCGTTCAGCTGAATTCCAGCTACAATCCGATCGAAGTCGGAGTCTGACCGTATTTTGGCCGAAATCCGACCGCGATCCCGATGAGTTTAGGTGCTAGGCTATAGTGTTCATTGCTCCAACAATGCGCGCAGATGAAGCATTATGCATTCCTAGTTACTGTGCAATCCCATTTGATCAAACGGTGGAGAAGCCGTTGTGCGCGCGTCACGTAGGAGCCATCGCACAACATATCAAAATATATACATATATACACACTGGATGTCCGAGCTTTGCCTAACTAATCCTAAAGGTAGACAGTCTTTTTCTTTGGTTTGTCTACTAGGTATATCCGGAACACAGCTTATGCACACTCAAAAGTCGACCTCTAAAATATTAGTCCCCCGTGGAATTCAAACTATGGTCCTCTTGTTTGTTCCGTTGAATGTTTTACCACTGCACTGCACCCGTCGGGGCGTTTATGCTTTCTATATATGCTTATACAATGAGAGGCACATCACATCCTCTTACAGATGCCAATTCAAACTTATTAAAGAACATGCCAAATTAAATTTAATATTGATTAGATCAAAGCAACTTTGTGAAATAGAAAACAAGGAGCAATAGGACTGGCAACAGAACAGGCAATTTCAGATAACCATGATTATCTGACCCCTTAAATCGAGTTCAAGTGCACATTAAATATGAATAAGATGATTTGGGTGAAAGGGCAGATACCCATTATAGGTATGAGATGGGTTTAGGATTACATACTTGAATACAGATACTGTATATAGATATATACTACATATTTGCAAAATTTGCCATCTATGTTTAACTTCAATTTGATAGATACTATGATTTTATTGGGAATATCATTATTAAAGCTTGATTTGCATACTTTTAGACAGGTTCTATTCATGAAAAATTAAATTAGTTAATTTTTGAGGTTTGATTTGTCAGGATTTTCAATACTGATGGTGTAAAGATATGCTAACTAGGTTGGTTTCGGTGAATATCCGCAGATAGTGATGGAATGAGCATGGATAGAATAGCTAGTTCTCATCAAGGGTGTGGGATAGGTATGGGTTTGGATGTACCAAGAAAGCATGGATATGGGTAGTAAAAAATTCATGGGTTCCCCACCCGCTACTCAATAAGAAAAGTTAAAACATTCGTTTATCTCAATGGTTTTTTTTTGTTCGTTTATGGGACTTGGAATGATTGCTATCATGAATTATTATATGCTATGTGTTTTATATTACAATTTTTTTAAGATTATGGCATAAAATATTTATAGGAAATAGTAGATAAATTATGATAAGTGATGCAATTATTAAGTGATAGAAGCATCTTCAGAAAGTCAAGGGGGGCAAGAAATGGAAATTGCTTCGGTTTTAACAAAGATAAGGGAGCACAATATGATCTACTAAATTATCGTCAATCAATTCGTCGATGATGAAGCAACCAAAACATTTAGGAATAAACGCTTTTCCGGAAGAACATAGTAACGGATTCATCCAACCAAAACCAACGCCAAAAAGTATATTTTTTTCTCTCTCGTAAAATAAAAATACCAACCTCGTCGGAACCGTACTTCTCATGATACTGCCTCTGGACCGCAGGACTGAAGAACAACGCCGCGTTGTAAACGAGGTACGACGAGTGCTTCGTTATGTTGAGAACCAGGAAATCGAAGTTCAACCCTACCACGCTAAAATCAATTATAAATCAGCTCAAAACCACACAAAAAAACTCAATAGCACCATTAAATCCGATCAAAATCAACCTTCCAGATAACAAAAACTCAAGATTGAAGAAAAAATAAAACAAAAAAAGCTAACAAAGGAAAAAATCCGGACCTCTTCCTCCTGAAATTGAGGATGACCTGGGGGTAGAAGCTGATGGACCAAGCGAAGAAGGCGATCCATCCGAAGATCTGGTAAGTGATGTCCAAGTAGATCGAATTCCAAGACGCCATCTCCCTCCTTTCCCTGCTCGACCCGATGGGAAGACACGGCACCCCAAAAGGAACTAAAAAGGTAGGATATATTTAGTGGCCCTTTATTTGATGATTCGAATCCCGGAAAAGCCCTCCTAGTTCTCACTGAATGGATCAGGCCCACATGATAAAATTGCAAAAGGTAACGGGTATTTTGGGCAATACACACTTTGACGCACCCGCCTTTGGCAATTGAGCGTAAGAATCTTGGCTGCAATCCCAGGCAGATTCACTAAATCATAGCCGTTCATCCATCACCGGATAGATTCTTCCTCCTGAGTCTAATAAATTATCGCTAATCTATTCAGCATGCTTAAAAAAATAACTGGACATTTTTGAAAAATACACAGAAGCAGTAATTTAAACATGAACCTGGAGAAGTTTCAAAGCGAATCTATATTCCGTAAGAAAAACACAATCTTTCAAACAAAAACAAAAAAAAAAAAGATTTAACACGCAAGAAAATCTTATGGTTTTGCATTTTGTTGGCCAGCGAAAACAACTTCAACACGTCCCGCATTGATACATGATGTGCTTCTCCATTAGAGACTTGCATTTCTTGCAAACCGAAGAGTCTCCATTCGAACTCTCTGAGAAAGGAGTTACGACGGAATAGTCACAGGGTTCTGCGGCTCCAGTGCCGAGGGATTTCAGGAGGGCACCTAAGAATCCCAACCTTCTAATCTTCAAGCCCCGTGCATGAAGGTTTGACAGAGATTCCAACGCTTGATCGCCCCAGAGCTTTAGAACTTCGCCTGACGCCCCTTCACCGACCAGTAGCCAGCCAGGGCTTCGTGTCTGAGAGCTCAACAAGGAGTCTAGCTCTTGCGTAATGGAGTCAGATTTAGTTGCATACCCAAGTCTCTCCCTCGAACTTCGCATGCTTTGCAAACGCAGCCAGAAGATCGTGATATTTACGTGCGACAAGTACCTACTTAGTTTGTCCTCCATCACTCTTCTCAGCGTGCTTGAGGTTTGCTCATGCATGTTGCTTCCCACGTAGATTAGCTCTACTGGGACTCCAGCTTCACTGATGCCTTTCATTTTTTGGCTCAACTCTTGAGCCCATCCTAAATCATTAGTTCCATAGAGGCAAATGATTCTTCTCTCTTCCATCTGAAAATAGTCGCCGACCATCAGAGGACATCGATTGCAATATAGCATATTTGTAGATGCAGTAACGTACCCAATAGGAGAAAAGAGGATCTATGTTGTCTAGTAGAAGTTCCATCGTCCATCTTTGTTCTTCCCAGAGTTCCCTTTCTTTTGAAGTTGTAAATGGGTAAGCTCTTGAGCCCCAAATTGCGACCATATCGAATGCATCTAGGGAGGATACATTTCCACGATGATCTAAGGCCACCATCATGGAGTCTCCTTGGAAGTGCCATACTTCTTTTATGAATTTCATAACTGATGAGCTCAAGTTTGAAGGTTCTATTATGGAGTACCATGGTAGCACATCGACTACTCGGTTGTACACTCTTCTTTCGACTTCTGCAGAGAACATTGCTGGAATCCAAACAATCTCGTATTCTTCTTCTGGCCTGTTATGAATCTTTTTCTCTGATTGTTGGACAACGAGAAGAAGCTTTTCCGGGTATATGTGCAGGCTTGAGATGAAGAGCATCACAACTTTATTACTTAGTACATTCACACCGAGCTGCATAATCACCAAAATGTGAATTTAGCTTCGAATGTTTTCCAAAAAGCAGTTACATAATCTAGGAAAGAAATGTATTAGATGCTCGAAAGAAGCAAAGTTGCACCAAATCAGCTACTTGTTCTAGAGTCGAATCTTAAGGTTATAATTCATTCATAAATATTAAATGTATGATCATGTATTTGTAGGAGGAAGGTAGATTTCATCCTGAATATTTCAACTTAACTCGTAATTCTGATCTAAATCGACTAACCTTCTCCTGTGAGCAAGAATCCCTGAGGGGAAAGTCATCCTTTTGAGCAAATAATGTGTATAGAACATCCTGGTTGTTGTCATGAACTCCAGCAAACAAATTCAGGAGTCTCAAATGTACTTTCTTCTCTTTGAAATGAGATAAATGATAACAACATTAATGGTCAGAAGATTAATATTACAAAGTCATTCAATTAACTATCTGTCAATGTTCCAAAAAAAAAAAAAAAAGAGTTAAATTTCTTGCAGTAACATGTGTCTGCATATGCATTTTCAGTGCTTCACCACATCACATATATTCACATGCATTTGCACTAGCATACTGGTTCAATGGTCATTTGATCAATCCAAATAAACCATGCATAGAAGAACATGACTAATCTAGTTATCTAAGTTTAATGTGTATATACAGAATCAAAGGAGACAGAGAGATCTCGAGTGAAGAAAAAATATGCCATGACTTGTTTCGTCTATTATTAGGTGTTTAAGAAATCTTCATAACAGTCCTTTGAACAATTCTTATGGCCGTTAAATTCCATGTTAATCTTCAAGGTAGGGTTGTTGCTCCCATATTCAGATCAACAAAATAGTAAAATGAAAATAATACCTATTTGTTGACTGAAGGCATCAAAGTTATTTCTTAAAACCTCATATATGTAGCTGATCTTTTTAGCCAAACTCCAGAGTTCCCATACTTCAGGTGTGACCTTTGCCTGCAAGTTCGATTCGAAACATAAGCATGCATCATATCACAAGTTGAAACCAAAATGAAAGGTAGAAACAATGGCATAGACTATTTTTTTTTCTTTTTTTTCTGAAAGGCCAAATGATCGAGTTTTGGAGAAGAACATGCACTTGCTGGAACCCCAAAGATATTGTGCTAGTAATCTGTGAAGCACACTCTACTGAACTTCGGATCACCCAGTAGGAAGCTATATGGACTTGACTCTTCATCATTGCCAACGCTTCGTAATCTTGGCTTACATAATTCGTCGGCAGTATTTCGAACTCCATCACACATTTTGCCACGCTGACCATTTTCTCAAGAAGATATTGCAAAGCCTTCAAGCGATAGTTCAAAATGGTAGTCGCTTTCAGACTGTTCCTTAGACCCTTTATAGCTGCAAGTGATAAGGCAAGAGGATTGGTGAGGCAGAAGCGTGCAATGAGCCAGTAGTTGCCATAGCTCGATGCCAATGCTGCAAGAACGATAGTAAGCTTTGTGCTCCATCGATGTCTCTCCAACGACTCTAGAAGAACACATGTAGTTACTTTCGGTGGACGATCTGTAGAAATATGCTGGAGCATCTGCCAATGCCACAAATTAGAGAGCCTCTGAAATGCATTCGATGGGATTATGTGTAGTTTACCTCACATGACATATGATGTATGGTAATTCCTAGCTCTTTGACAACGTCGACAATTTTCACATCCTCCTTACTTCTGTAGTCCTCTAACAGCTTTGTGGATTTTGGTTCTTGCAGCAGAAAGGGAAAAAAAACATAACTTCTCGACTCAGAAATGATTCAGAAAATATTTGCAAGTTTTTGCCCGATGAGTATTGCATGGATGTAAACTATCCCTCACTACTGGAGTTCATCTTTGGTTTTTTAAAAACAAATGAAAACTTAAGCAGAAAAAGAAGATGACCACTACTTAGTACACTTGACATTGCGAAGTTGAGAAAAATTCTCTCAGTTAGATCGAGCAACGAAGCAGGATCAACTTGATGTTCTTCCGGAGCATGAGTCTGCAGGATTTTCTTCATCAAGATGTCTTCGTACTCAGGCAGGAGGCATTCTGAACCACCTTGCGACTGCATCTCGTGGCGCGCGATGTGGATGATCTCTGGCTCAGAATTTTTCAGTTTCTACGTTTTCTTGGTCGTATTAATAGGCTCGTGATCCTCGACGTTGCCTTGCTGCTGAAAAGGATTTGTTTGGAACAGCACTGTTCTTGGAATCTTTGCTCTGGGAGACAATGCACTGCTTTACGCCTCACATCTCAGCTTGCCATTTTACTCTGTTGATCTAGAACAAAGTTAGATGTTTACAAAGTCGCGAAATGAGATTACGGAAAGTAGCTGAGCCTGTAACCTGTCAGAACAACTCGACTGACATAAGCCTGAGATCATTGAGATTTACACACTGGCTTCTTGACCGCTTTGAAAGCACAAAACTTTATTGCTTCCAAAATCCTACTCATTTACTGTTGGAATATTAGCTTTACCCCTAGCCAAGGTAGCATAACTTCCATGTGTAATCTTGAAGTAAAGTTTTAAAGCCAAATCTTTGCTTCCTTCCTTTTAATATCAGCTTCTATTCTAAAACGAAAATTATTACTTCTAATCGTTCGACACATATTTCTGACTGGTATTGTATTTATTTAATCTGTGGCCTAGTATCAGGAAATCGAATTGAGTTGTGGACTACTGAATGAAGCCGAGAAGTATTCCTGTTGTTAGAAATTCTGTATGAAAATGAGTACTAGAAACAAGAAGAAAGAAAAAGAGAGAGGATGGAGAGATCAAAATACATTTATTCCTCACAACGCCATACACTAAGCAACAAAGTTGAATCAGAATCAGATATGAAATTTCAATTATTATTATTTTTTTCTCTCGAGTTTGATCTTCAAAGAAAGGTGATATGGGGTTCTTTTTCTTTTTCTTTTTCTTCTTTTGCTGATCATAATTTGTTAGTTTGCTTTTGATTAAACACTCAAATACGCACAATGTTGTCCTAGCAAATGAAGATGAGATTGAAGGGAGGAGAAGAGGGCCGGAGGAAGGAGCAAGCAGATCAAGAGATGGGCAGACAGAAATACACCATTAATAAAAACAATCGACCAGCGAGATGCTCTGGAGTAAACAAGTGTAGGATGTTTCCCACGCCAATGTGGACAGACGCCTGCACGTTTGTGCAGGCACGGCGACTATCATATGCTGAGGAATGGACTCTCAGTTTGACTAATTTACAAATTGTTTATAATTTTATTATAATTCATTTAAATTTATATAATTCTTACATTGGTATTAGAACAGTAGATTACATGAATTATGTTCGTCTAGTTCTCGCTTTTTGTTGTGATACACAAAGAAATGTATTGCAAACCTCGGAATTGAGTGGGTTCGCATGGCACTGCTGAGTGGGACTTGCCGCTATCACAAGAAATTTAGCCTGCTTTAACCTAGCATTTTGGGTGCTCAGCACAGTGGCAACTTACTCAGCACTATCGCTAAGAACTCGGCCAAGCGTTTTTGGTGCTCGACACAAATGTCGAGTGGCCGAGTACTCTGGGTGCTCAGCATAGAGGCCGAGTGGCTGATCTCATTTGACACTCGGTACAGCACTTGGGCTAAGTAAATGAGCTCAAAATGCACTCGGTAAAGAGGCTAAGTGCATTGGCCGAGTGGTTGAAAGAACAACTTGGACTTAACATATATAACTCAAATTTGACTCATAGGAGAATCCACTCGTCAGACTCGTTGGGATCTGACAAGTTAGCAATTACTGAGTTGGCACTGGTCAATATGGGCATGGCCAAATTAGCACTGCGTCAGGAACACGAGTGCTCAAATTGCTCAACACCGAGTACAAAGGTGCTTGGGGTGCTCGGCAACAAGTACAAAGGTGCTAGGGGTGCTCAGCACCGAGTACAGAGGTGCTTAGGGTGCTTGGCATTGAGAGCAGTGCTCGGGAGCTTTAGGTGCTCAAGATGCCGAGATGAGCTCAGGTCAGCACGATGCACTCGGGTTTTGTGCTCGAGATGCTACAGCACTCGAGATGTCATGCATCGTCGCTCGAGTTTGTGCTTGGGTGCTTAGTAGGTGCACGAAGTGCTCAAGGAAGAGCACAGGGTGATCGACGGGACATCAGGATGTC
Source organism: Alpinia galanga (assembly GCA_037177395.1). Classification (NCBI taxonomy): domain Eukaryota; kingdom Viridiplantae; phylum Streptophyta; class Magnoliopsida; order Zingiberales; family Zingiberaceae; genus Alpinia; species Alpinia galanga. The sequence continues at coordinate 5,268,322 of JBAMHZ010000008.1, read as the reverse complement.
GTGCAGTAGTGCTCAGCATATTGCACTCAACACACGGTGCTCAGAAAGCGGTACTTGAGCATGTGATGCTCGGGAGCACGGGGTGTTAGGCTACTCGTGGTGCTCGGGAGCAGCGTTTAGGGTAGATCGTTGAGCGCAAGGTGCTCGAGTGAGGATCATGTTGTGTGCGGTGCTCGGTGCCTCGGTGAGAAATGTGCATACTCGGGATACCGAACTAAGAAATGCACGTGCTCAAGATGCCACACTGGATACTTAGAAGTTGGCTAAATAAAGCGTTAATCGAGTGGTCAAAGGAGCTAGTTGACTGAAACTCTTAAAATCAAGAATTTTTTCTTGATTATTAGTGTTAATTTCATGCATGTTTAAATTGAATTAAAGTCAGTTTTGTAATGACTATGTTAATTTTAATTTTAGGTGGCACAGATGATATGCATTATGATCCATCAAGATGTGTTGCAAAATAAGTTGAAGGAGACTATCTAGAGGATAATTTATAATCTTACTTATGAAGTTAGCAGACACATTGGGAGGCTTGATCGTCTTTTATGGAGACTTGAGATATAGGAGTTTCTAATACTAGACAACTACCGAATTTGGACTTTGGTGCGTTCTCTATCAAACAATTTCAGTGTAGTTGCACATCACATATAAGGATACTATGAAGGGCACATTACATATGCTGAGTTATGTTGGGAGCTACTTCACCATGTAGATCAGGAGGATCCTACTTAGATTGAGAAAGATCCAGAAGAGGAGTTAAATGGTGACTCCATAGAGAATCCGAAAGCTAGACAACCTGAGAGAGCCCTAGTTGAGCTTAGAAAGATAGGGCGAGTTATTATTACTACTGCACTAGTGTTTATCCTAGTGGGAGTAGTAATTATCTATCTAGTTTATTAAAAGAAAGTTACGTGTTAACAATCTTTAAATAAAGAAAGTTATGTGTTAACAATCTTTAGATAGAATGTTATGTATTAACTTTCTGTACAGAGTATGTTATATGTCGACAAACTTTCTGTACAGAGTATGTTATCATGATTAATTCATGTGATTTAATGATTAGTTCATTAGATAGGGTGTATGTAATAGTATTGATCAATATTGATCAGATTAGAACATACAAATAATGAGTAGAGAGTAAGTTACCACTTGATTTTGTAAATCAAATCAAATTTACATTGAGTCAATCAAAAATTACATACATATAAAATACACTGAATAACTAAAAACTATGTTTATTTATGGTAGATTATGACAATAAAACATCATAATTGAACTCAATAAGGATAAAAAAACTTAATGGGGATAACTCCAAGATCTAGCATCTCAAGATACAATATATTCTTGAGGAACAAGAAGTTCTAGAGGTTATTCATTAGGTTATTGAAGAACCTATTAATGGACCAACAACACAACACAGACGAGATCTTGATACCTATAAGGAATGGAAGAAGAAGGACTCCACTTCTAAGGGAATATTGATTAATTTAATAGTAGATGACCTGATTTTTAAATATGAGTTGTATCTATCGGTTCATGTTGTCTGGGTATCCCTTAGAGAAAAGTACAGTGGAGTGAGTCTAAGCAAGCTTCGATAGCTAACAATTAAGTTTGACACCTATAAAAAGTATTTGAATGTCTCCATGGTTCAGCACCTGAGGGAGATGTCTAATATGATTCGAGAGCTAAAGATTGCTGGTCATGAGTTGATTGATGAACAATAGGTTCAAGCAGTTATTCATTTTCTTCCTAATTTTTGGGAGACCATGAAACAAAATTTGACTCACAGTGAGATTATTAAGACTTTAGCTGATGTCGTACACTATGTTGAATTGGAAAGTGGTTCAAGAAGGGAAAGGGAAAGGGAAAAGAAAGTGTTGCTGCTAGGCTGGGCCTAAACAAGAAGAAAGGAAAGAAGATTGGAAAGAAATGTAAAAGCAAGATGACTTACTTTAACTGTGGTAAGAAGAGTCATTTTGCTTGGGAATGTTCTGAGTCAAAAAAGGTAGATCCAAGTCTATCTTCTTTTATGGAACATTATGTTACTAGTACTGTATTGTTAGCTGATTCTTATCCTTTATATTCTATAGATTTAGGAGCAACCAACCATCACTACAAGAAAAAAGCTAATAGACAACGCATAAAACGCGTTGTCTATCTGGCTGAAAAAGCGTTGTAAAAGGCCCTGTTGTAAAAAGGGTCGCTCAAAGACAACG
>JBAMHZ010000008.1:5196827-5210536 GCA_037177395.1 Alpinia galanga | reverse complement strand
TGCAAAATTGTATCTCTTGCTCTTGCAACTCCAAAGGCCTCCAAAGCTCATTCTCTTCTTCCTAAGCCTATTCTTCACTCATTGTAAGAAGAAGAGAAGTGTTGTTGTAAAGGTTTTTCTCCACCTTGATAAGGAGAAGTTTTTAGTGAAGTGTTGAGGGAGTGATCCGCCATATGGATTGTCGTGGACATAGGAGTGGATCTCCGAACCACGTTAAAAGCTTGAGTTAGCATTGTTTTATTTGTATTTACATTGTGCTTTGTTTTGTTTGTGCTTCCGCTAACAACTCTTGTAGAAAAACAAAGCAAGGCTATTCACCCCTCCCCTCTAGCTGGCTCAACGATCCCAACAGCTAACCCATAAGCCCAACTTCCACTTCATATGCCAAAGCATAATGAGGGTTAGCCAAACTTAAACCCTTTATTCTCCCCCTTGGGCACACATCAAAAAGGTTGTCAAAACTTTCATGCCGAATCATATTGAGAGTTCCCAAAACCCTCAATTCTCCACAACATTCTCCTCCTTTGCAACAAAGGAATCCATCATATCATGATGGATAAACTCCCCCTAAAGGCTTGCTCCTCCTTGACCATTGCACCAACAATGTCTTTGAGAATCCCCTAAGGCTATATGTAATCTAAACTCCATATTGACCCCTTGGTCAATATTGACACTTGGTCATAAATGTTCTATCATATCTAGATGGGTCATCTCCCCCTTAAAGCTTGCTCTCCCTTGACCAACAATGTCATTGAGGAGTACCTCAGCCTATAGGAGATCCAAACTCCTAAAGTTATAGATGAAAATTCAACCTTAAACTTTAACACCCCATAACTTTTCACTTTCAATCCTAATTAACTCTCCTATCAATTTCCTCATGAAATTTCACCCTTACAATGCTTTCCAAAGCATATCATAGGATTAGGAGCCATTAACCCACTTAAGATTGAAGGAAAATGACTAAATAATCCTTATTCAACCTAAAATCAGACTACCAGTCGATTGTGTTAGAAACCAGTCGACTAGCCAACTCTCTGTACGCATGTAAAGTGATAACAGTCAACTAGGGATAAATACTAGTCGACTGACCACAACACCAGTAGACTAGTTTCTGAACTAGTTGACTGGTTTCTGCTATAAAGCAAAAACTAATTTTTCAGTCAGATTTTGGAAATGCATAAATAATTATGTGATTTTTGAAAAATCTTGAAATCTCATACACATAATACTTATGTCAATATAATTGAGAAAAAATAATTTTTTTAATATGAAAATAACCTTTATTTTCTAAGTTTGATATAAAGTTAGAAATCATTGAAAAACTTCAATATTTCATCCCTCTTTGTATCAATTTCCTCAATGGTGATTGCTATCAAAAGATAGACATCACCAAGAGTTTTTAAAATGTTTTTTAAATAATTTTAGAACCCTATTTTGAATCATGGTCATTGGGCTAAATGTATATGACTTGTACATTAGCTTTTGCCATGATTTATTAATATGAAATTATGAGTTTAGAGTTCATTATAATGCAAAATCAATGCATTGTGAACTTAACTCATTTTCTAACATTGCATATGGTCTATGTATATCAATACACATTCATGTCAATCTTATAATCTTTGTGAGATGTAATTTTTTATTTTCATTAAAATTGAGGGATCATGCATATCTAATTTGGCAAATAAATTTGATGTCAAAGTGAATGCATGAATGATGATCATGGCATAAAAATGTGCATAATTGAAGACGTGCCAATAATCATGATGGCATGACATAAAGATAGACAGGGCTTTTCAACTTTAACATTTTTATGACATTTTACTTATGATGAGAGGAAATATAATGCATGACATGACAATAGAAATAATCGATATAAGCCCAAATGCATAATCAAGTAAAATAAAATGACAAATGATCATAACAAAAGATAATCATTATATTTCTATCAATCATCACAAGTCAATACATAGTTTGAGAGTACAAAAATAGTCTTAGGCATATTACAACTCACAACTATGCCTATCCTCATCTTCAATGTTCATGCCCTTTATGTCAGCAAGAGCAATAGTAGTAGCAGTAAAGGAGGAAGATGTCTATCCGGGGCAAAAGAGCGAAGAAGAGCAAGCACCTCCTGATGCCTCTCCTCGTCCCGTTGCTCCATGGTCGCTATCCATGTCCGTACTTCTGTATTGAAGTACTGTTGATCATTACGAAGTTTCTCAATGGCGACAGAGAGATCCTCGAGCTTAGCCCCAACATACTCATCAAAAGAGTCTGCAGACTCTACTACAGGGGCAGGCTCACCCTCCTCAGCCACAGGAGCTGCAACATGTGCATGGCGTGCTCCCTCTCCATCACTCCAGACTAGGGTGCCCCAGAGTTACTTCATCCCGACTAGCAAAAAGGTGTGTGTCATCATCATGTCATATTTCTTTGTGATCAGCTTAATGGTGCCTCAAGTCACATCTACTTCGACTAAAGATAGTCACTGTGTGATGATGGCCACAAAAGGAATGTGGACCTTACCTCTAATAGGTTTAATGAAATAAGTGATACAATGAAAGGTATTTAATGTGATATTGATGTCCAATGCATGGCAAAGGGCATAGAGCATAAAAAAATGCATGGGCCTGATAAGACCTAATCCATGAGTGACAATGAGCAAAAGACAATTAACAACAACCTTATAAAGGACATTGTCTTGGACTAAGAGTTCATTGGATGGAAAAAGATTAAGGCCAAGTGGACGAGGTTTTAGAAAAAATTCTTGATGCATAGACTCGAGAGAGATGATATCAAAAGGTGATGGTAAAGGCTCTGATAGAGTAGGATAGAATATGAAATCTCTTGTGGAGTCCCAACAACTTAGGAACTCCTCCCAAATGGTAGGAGTAAAATCTAGGGTCTGGTAAGCTACCCGAGTGTGATAGTGCGAGCCATTACCAATGGGATGCAGATTATTGTAAAATTCAGATAATAGAGTTATATTTATGTCATGCTCACAAAAGACAAGAGATTCTAACCTATAATACTGGATAATTTGTACGACATCAAAACCAAAGTCCTTGAAAAATTTGGGATCAAGGGAGCATGCAGGAATAAGTTGAAACTTATGATTATGAAAGTTATATTGGAATGTAGCACTAGGGAATCTAAGATCAAGAGAGGGTTGGGAGGAGCCTTCTCCTACGACACTAGATGTGTGCTTAGTGGCTAGATGCTTAATCCTATTGATGCAAAGATGATGAAATGCAAAATAAATGAATGCAAATCAAAATGACAAAGAGGCAGTAATAGGAAATCAATATAGACTAGACAAAATACCTAACTAAAGGTTAGAGATTACCTAGGCGCCATTTGTATCGAGGGTAAAGCGTGGAATCAGAGAAGAAAATGGATGAGGAAGAAAATCGCCCGTTGAAGCCCTAACAATGCCCTAGACGAGCACTGGGGCAAGAAGCAAAAAGAGGGAAGCGAGGAGATGGACTGGAGAGCCTAGGTTCGCTGGAAGATCGCCAAAGTTGGTTAGAAATGAGAGTTGGAGGCGAAGACAATGATGGTGGTGGAGTATTTGGAGTTGGAAATCAACTGGAGAAAGCGTTAGGTTTTTAACTTTTAGGTCTTCCCAGTTGACTGCCATGGCCAGCAATCGATTGACAAAGCTCCAGTCAACTGCCCAATAGGGTCATGCTACTAATTTTATAATTTGATCATAGATGCGTTTGAAGTTTCTAATGATACTAAATACGGTAAGACATGATTATTTAATGTGTAAATGTGCAAATTGATATTGACTCATTGTCAATTTGATGATATTGACATATATTATTGTTTGTATCTCTTAAATGGACTCTTCTTCAAATGTTGTTTTAAAAGATCTTGTCAATAAATTATGCAATGTTTTTATCAAACAATTATATGAAAATCATTTTTCTTCCTGCATTTAACTCTTTTTTAGAAGGTACATAATTTGTCACAATTGTATATTGAGTAAGTAACAATATATTTTAATTGGTGAAATTAATTTGATGTGTGGTATAAATTAATATGATTTCTTTGATTGTGTCGAATTAATATAAATATTATTAAAAAAATTGGCCGTATTTGTGTTTATCTATTTTTTTATTTTTTTCTAACTTATCGATGAGAAGATTGTTAGTGGAATTGTGTCTTAAATGATTATGTTAGACAAAAAAAACTTTTGATGTTTTTGAAAATCTATTTATGTTCTATAGTGTTATGTATGCATGAAGTTTGTAAGAATTTAACAGAATGCAAATGAAACTTGTTTAGTTGTTGACTTGACAGTTAACTTGGTTTGGCTCGATAACTTAGAGTTCCATTAGACCATAGTACAAAGAACATAAAATTGATTCAATCACTTTGACAATATTCGTAAGAGATGGATGCGTAGATAACCTAGTGAAAGATGACATGTGAAATGAATCGAAGGTTTGATACATATGAGGATCAAGTACCTAAAGAGATATGTACTCTTAGAGAACAACCAAGTATAGATATGAAGACTTTAAGATGTGAGAGATTGTGTGAATTGTAATTTTTGGATTAGTGCACTTTCAAGTTAGTTAGGATTGATTGAGAGCCTTTGAGTCAAGAACATGGGGGCCTCAATGTAGTTCATAACTGAGCTTAATCTTGAAGCTTTGCAAGAGTTTAGAGGGTGTAAGTCAAGTAAACTTAAAAATTAAGTTTGTTAGTGCTTGTTCTAGTTAATTGTGGTGTTGAGTTGTCTATTGAGTCAACTAAAATTTATTTGGATTATGATGATGAAATGGTTGGAGTTAGAGAGGATGAATACTAAACATATTTGCAAATGTGATTTCTAAGCTACTCTTGCTAATCTTTAGTGAGATCACAAACAATTAGCAATGTGAATAGACACAAGCACAAGTAAGGCACATATCATTCACTAACACGTGCATTTACATGGTTTGGCAGTTCCAAGACTTCTATGTTACGGACTATGACTCATTCATTAGGAGATCACTTTTAGAAAGTCATTGCCCTTTCTCCTTCTTGGCCAATTAATAGAAGTGAGGTTGAGAAACCTCTTATGAGCTTAAAGTACAAAAGGATTACAAAAATCTTAAGAGTACAAAGGAGAAGCTCAAATAAAATATAATGCCAATCTTCAAGCCCTAGACCGAGCCCTTTTTATATAACATTTATCTTCTTCTTCACTTATTGTAAATTAATTTATTACTGATCATTCAACCAGAAGTAACCATCAATTGATTGATTCCCTATAGGCAATTATCGTTGTGTAGCTTTTTAGCTATAACGTCTCTCTCCGTTAGCATCAATCAATTAGGATCAATTGACTGTCTAGTCGATTGAACTACGAACAAAAGCTTTATATTTACTAACTCCTCAACACGAGTCGACTTCCCAATTGACTTAGTCATTATCAACTAGTTGATGTTCATAATTAGTCAAATGGACCAAACCACAAAATCCTAAATAAACTTTAGGGTTTAGGTTTTATCAAACAATTGAATATTTCCATTCTATCTTTGTCTTCATGCATACTGATATTCAACTCTCACAACTCACCATCATAGTCTTATATTCATAGTTGACTTCACCCCTATAGTCATTTTCTATAATGTTACTTGTCTGTCGGATGCATCGAGCCTTTGACTCCTTTATATATCATCCTCCACACGTAACTTATACAGTGCATCTTTGTTGGCTATCATCAATATTGTCCTTAATATTCTTTGTCCTACAATCCCTTGGATGTTTTTTTATCATCTTTCTTCAATCTCTATGGAAATCAAACCACTGGCTGCTAACTTGGTCATGCTATGATATGCTTTATTGCAACACCACTTCATTGCTTCGGTCCTTTAGTCACCTCCACGACAAGAAATATAGCAAATAGCGATAGAAAAAAATGATCGCTATTTTTTTTGGTCACTAATGGATTTAGTGATGGAAAAAAATTTCTATCTCTAAATGTAGGTACAAATTTTATTTATGTCGTTAAATTTAGCGACGAAATTTTATTTCTATCACTAAATTTAGAGATGAAATTTTATTTTCATCATAAATTTAGCTATGAAAATAAAATTTTATCGCTAAATTTAGCGATAGAATTAAAAGTTATGTCACTAAATTTGTGATGGAGTTTTATTTTTATTACTAAATTAGTGATGAAAATAAAAATTCATTGCTAAATTAGTGACCAAAATAAAAATTCGTTGTTAAATTTAACAACGAAAATAAAAATCCATTGCTAAATTTAGCAATGAAAATAAAAATTCATCGCTAAATTTTGCGACAGAAATAAAAATTTGTCGCTAAATTTAGCGATGAAAATATAAATTCGTCACTAAATTAGTGACAAAAATAAAAAAGTTACTAAATTAACGATGAAATTTTATTTTTGTCACTAATTTTGCAACGTAATCAAAATTATGTCACTAAATTTATGTAATATTTTTGCAGTAGCTTTTAATTTTCTGATTTAAATCATGTTTACATCCACATTTCAATCTAAGATTCGTTTAACATTCAATGATATATTGCAAATCATCTACGATACATTTAACATTTACAATAAAAACATTCAAACCATCCATTATACAATCAACATTCATAATACATTCGACATCACAAACCATCCAATATACATTCAACATTCATAAACTATGATACATTCACTATTCACAAATCCATCCACAATAATAACAAAACTTTATTCAACAACAAAATATCATTTATCAACAAAGTAACACTAAAAAATAAGCTAATTTTTTTAAAAAGTACATGGTTCAAAAATAATATATTCATCACTTTTATCACAAAATACAAGCACACATATCTTAAAATCCCTCACATACGATCTTGCTCAAAAATTAGTACATTCATCATCATTACATCTCATTATCCCATTATACAGCAAATACAATATGATAGATTATTAAAAAAAAACAAAAACATCATTCAAAAATATATATGTGTATGTGTGTACGCACGCGCTCGCGTGCACGCACAGTTTGAAAGAATATATACCTATATGATAAAATATAACATCAAATACAATTCTTCAAGTATCGATCTTTTATTTGTATTGTTCCTAAAAAGATGTAATACAATTAGAGAAGTATGTAGAATAAAAATTAATAGAATCATTTTGCATGTTTTATGAGTGATAAATAAAAAAAATAACTTAAAAGAATATGTTGTTATTATGAGCTACATATTAATAGCATTTGGATCTTGAGTTTCATGTGAATCAAAATCATACAACGTTGGAAAAGCATGAGCAATTAATGAATATCGAGAGAAGAATTCTTACATTTGCTGCTTTTCTGCCATCTTGACATGATCTTTTATCTATTGCTCTACTGTCATGATCTGATCTTCCAGTGACTACTTTAATTTCATCACCCGATCTTTTAATTCTTGATTTTCTTATCTTAATAAATTAGATGAAGAACTGAGATGATTTCTAAGCCTAGGAGCCATCAACCGATCATATATAACTTTTACCTCAGAGCTAAGGCTGTAGAAGGAGTTCTTTTTTTTTTCCACCGACAATCTCATAATATATATCATTTATAGCATCATATGATAAAGTTTGTAATTCCTCTCCTCTATAGCAATCTAAGACGCCTGTGCAATTTGATTATTCATATCGTCCTTATTAAAAAAATAATATTTTCTAATATACAATTAAATGTGAGCGATAATAAAGTTTATATTCTTACGTCTATGATCTTTGATTTGAGCATCGACAAAAGTACCACCTTTTTTATGCATACTCTTAAATACCTCCTAACAATTGTCAGGTTTATTTAAAGTATTTGTCTGTATACACAAGTTTTCTTATAAATTAAAATAAGTTAATCAATAATTATAAAATTCTTATATAACTTTATTATAACCTCACTAAGTCTATTGCATACTCCACAATAGATCTGTGATCCAATTGTATGCTTTGTGGATTCCATGCTTGGATCAATTGTTATAATTTAGAATAAAATCATTTTTACCTAAATGTATTTTCATAATATTCTCGTTATGAAAAGTTATATTTCTACATTTACAATGATTACATAGACAATCTAATTTGTCACCATCCATGCAGTTTGGATGACACTTAGCAAAATTTACAATCTCTTTAACTCTATTAAAATATTCATTAGTGATAAATATATTTACTAATCTATTGTACATCCAAACTTTATTCTTATACATTTTAATTTAAAAAGAAACAAATTTACAACTTTATTAAATGTGTAAAACTAAATATGCACATTATTAAATTATTCACATTATATGGAAAGCAAGAAGCATTCTAAAAGCAAAGCTTGAACAAAAAAAATAGAAACCCTCAGGGTTTGTTCGGACGGTTAGCACAGTCATATTAAAGTCTGAAATGGTAAGAGGTCAATTCCTGGGTTTCATCGTCAGGCTACCGATGATTCCACATTTCTACGCTGGCCGTCCTGGATTCCTGATTTATCCCTCTCCATACGTAGGGACAGCGATGGGGGGTCGCTAATATGGCGGTTCCACATTTGAAAAAAAAAATAGAAATCTCCAAGATAGGTTATTGGAAACTCAACATTTAGTTATAGAAGACAAAGATAATGTTTGGGACAATAATGAACAAAAAAAAATGAACTACCACGTTAGTAACTCTCCATCGATGCCCTACGTGTGGAGAGAAATAAATCAGGATGCCAGGTGACCAGCGCAAAAATACAGAGTCATCGATAGCCTGATAATGAACTCTAAGAATCGATCCCTTGTTCTTTTAAATTTTAACGCAGTTGTGTTAACTATCTAAGTTAATTCTGGGAGTTATATTTGGACAATAATGAAGCATCGTATTGTCAAGGTCTTTCATTGAAAGTTCGTGATGGTTATTAAGCAACCTATAATTATTTTCTTACCCAAAGTAGGTAATAAACAACCTTTTTTTTTTAATGACAGACATAACCAAACAAAATTAAAATAAATTGACAGGTAATAATGCAATCTGAAAAAAATATATATATAGGATGACAAACAAATTCAAAAGTAAGCATAATATGTTTACAGATTAAACTTCGAAACAACTTATAGTTATCAATAGTTATCAGAATATAATAGAATTTTCACAAATGCTTCTCAATCAAATTTGGCTGAAATAATACATATGACATATTCTCACTCAATACCATAATAGGTTGTTCCCTTCTTTTTCAATAATTTGGATATCTTATTGCAACAATTAACAATAAAAAATGGATGGATCAATTATAATTCAACCAAACTAGTAGTAAATTAATTAGATAGTAATATTAGTGAAGGATATAAATATTAGCTTCTTGATCGCGCCCGATTGTAGCTGCGACTGAGGTCAAAGTTGTACCCAGCCTTGCAACCACCATTGCCTGGCAACCGAGGTTCAAATACCGGATGACTTAAACTCCTAAAAATTAATTCAAATCTAGTATATTGCATTCCTTATATTATCCATAGTGCAATTATGCCCTTAGGTTGTGAAAATTTTAAAAACTTACATCTCTCTATCTATACTATCAAATCAAGGTACGAGAGCATGATTGCACTTAGAAGACTTTCAAAAGTATAATAATTCTAATTTGAAGTGATTCTAAATTCCTTAAGATCATCAGTGAGTTTTTGATAAAAATTCACTAATAATTTTAAAGACTTAAAAAAAAATTAAATTAAATTCATTATATTTTTATATCATCCTGAATGCAGCCACATAAATTTTATTATCTAAAAAGAGAATTCTGAATTTTTAAAATTAGCACGGCATAAATTTACATTATTTTGAGAATTGTGTAATGGTGCTGGAAATTATAAATTGAACACAGTAATTTAATGATCATCAGTAAATTGATTGTTACACTAATTATTAATAAAATGAGAGATATAATTGAAAATGAATATATATTTTAATAAATATAAAAAGTTGAATACGCATTTTAATAATTCTAATACTCGAGCTGCTTGGGTACACTAGGCAACCAACTTGGAATCCTGCTTCGTGGGCCCTCTTCAAATATGTATCCCAGAACGAGATAAAAACTAACAGACATAAATGGAAGCTTCCTTCAGGATCCAATAACATCTTGCCACGCCACTCCACTGCGTAAGCGCAACCATTGCCAGCGGTGCACCCGAAACGAGTACGCCCACCCTTTATATATGTACTCCGACCTCATCCCTTTCCCCTTCCTCCGCCTCCTCTCCCGTCTCTCCTCCCATGGCAGAACCCTTTCCGGACCGGCGCACGCCTTGTCCTTGAACGGATAGACATCGAATCCTCCCCTCTTCAACCTTTCCTCCTTCCTCCGTTTCAAATCAATCCCTAGAACCCTACCCCAAATCCCTCCGCTTCGGTTCTTGACGTCGATTGATGTTGCCGCGATGTCGTCGATCCTGCCCAGGAACGAGACTGTTCAGATCCGCGAGGTCTGGACCGAAAACCTCGAGTCCGAGTTCTCCCTGATCCGCGAGATCGTCGACGACTTTCCCTACGTTGCTATGGACACTGAGTTCCCTGGCATCGTCTGCCGCCCCCTGGGGAGTTTTCTCTCCAACTCCGACTTCAATTATGCTACGCTTAAGGCCAACGTCGACATGCTTAAACTCATCCAGCTCGGCCTCACGTTCTCCGACGACCTCGGCAATCTCCCCACCTGCGGCACTGACCGTGGCTGTATCTGGCAGTTCAATTTTCGCGAGTTTGATGTGCAGCGTGACATCTCTGCCTCTGATTCCATCAATCTCCTTCGCGAGAGCGGCATCGACTTCGAGAAGAATGTCGAGGAGGGCGTCGACGCTCAGAGGTTCGCTGAACTTCTGATGTCGTCTGGCGTCGTGCTGAATGACTCCCTGTACTGGGTGACCTTCCACAGCGGATACGACTTTGGATACCTCCTCAAGATTCTCACCTGCCAGAACCTCCCTGACACCCAGGTTGGGTTCTTCAAGCTCATTAAGATATACTTCCCAACCTTGTACGACATCAAGCACCTCATGAAATTCTGCAATAGCCTCCATGGTGGACTTAACAAGCTTGCTGAATTGCTCGAGGTTGAGAGGGTAGGAATATGCCACCAGGCTGGTTCAGACAGCTTGCTCACCTCCTGCGCCTTTAGAAAATTGAAGGAGTCTTTCTTTAATGGCTCTACTGAGAAATATGCAGGGGTATTGTATGGGCTAGGCGCTGAGAACGGACACATGGCTCATTGAGTCAGGCAGTAATAAAAATAACTAAATTATTATGAATTGCCTTCTCTGTGTGCTGGCGATACTAATTTTCTCATAAGTATTTGATATTGGTAAACAACTCTCTTAGTTTATCATATAACTAATCAAGTCTTTCCATTTAGGTTCATAGTGTTTACACTCATTTGTTTTATTCTCAATCTGAATTCATGCAACTTTGAACAATCTGAATTACTGAAATCACATTATCTACATGGTAATCTTACAAGGCCTTTGACACGGTATGTATCTCTCTTTAGCATACAGGCGCGTAGAGGCTGTTATACTCTCTGCCTTTCTATGAGGTGATCAAGGTTTCTCTGCATTCAAATTATTTTAAGGTATGCAGCTTTTGTTCTTGAATTTATATAGTGCAGTTTAGGGATTTGAATAAAAGGTCTTGTCATCTGTTTTTGTTCAAATTTATATATTTCAGTTTTGAGTTTTGATCATTTAGACAAACTTTGTGTTTTCTCAGAGTATAGCCCCTTGCATGAAATTTATACACTTACTTTGTACGTCCAAAAATTATTGAAGCAATGACTTAAGTATCCATGTCTCTTTAAGTATCAAGGCTTTTTATTAGTGGAATGAGATTGAAATCAGCATCAAGGTTAGTTTGCTATTAGTTATGCTTGTTTCAGTAACATTAACAAAGTAGGATATTGATTCTTGACCCATACACTTACCTATGAATCTGCCATATTTTTTGGCAAGTTCAACAGAGGATAACTTTTGTTTGATGCTATCCTAGGTAGACCCATTGGTACAATCCTGCTTTAACCTAACAATATCCCTCGCTCCACTTCCCTCTCTTCTAAGCCCTTTCTTCTTGAGCTCATGTCCTTTGTGTGGTGGCAATGACCACACCCAAGATTGAAAAGTTGTGTGGTGGAGTTGATCTCTTATCTCAGTGTTAATCACAATGTTTTCCTTTTGTTGATCTTGTCGTGTTGTATTGCGTAGATTTCTTGTCTTGTTCCATTGAATTTCATGATTGGAGGTCATTTAGAATTTGTTTAAATTTGGTAAGGGTTCTTTGGTGTTAAACCTTATTCATGCTCTTGTTTAGCTATGAACATCCAAATTTGTACCCTTTCTTATTTGTTATTAGTTTGGAGTGATCTGAGGCTCATGTCATCGTACTCTCTTCTATTGCCTCCTTGTCGGGAGAATTGTTAGGTAAGAGTTTTATATTATTACATTTTCGTTTTGGTATTTGTTGATGTTAGTGTTGGCATAAGTTGGTTTAAGAGTTGTTTTGTTATGGTTGTTCTATTTTATTTCAATTTGAGTCATGTTATGATAATTGGAGCAAGATCGGGTCCAATGATCTTAAGTTTAGTCTAATCCCTAGATTAAGTGTATTTATCTTGAGCTTTTCTATGTTCTTATATTTATATTTATAGATACACATAAAAGAGGAGCATACTAACCTTGTATACTTCTGGTTCTTTCCTTAGTATATATTTGTCAGGAAATCCTTGATATCTTATAAAATAGATCTTTGTGTATGGATTTAAAAAGAGAGAGATCTTTAAGTATATGGTTTTATATTTTGTTGCAAATATTTTTGAAAAGGGGACTAAATACTACTTAACTAGTGAAATGAATTCTAACCGAATTATACTAGGTTTAACTATTTGGTTAATAATTCCTAATTCCATGCCTTATATCATGTGAGCTTTTGTGTGCCATCAAAATTAGGGGGTGGGGAGGGGCACGAGCTTGTGAACTATAACTTGATATTCTGATTACTTGTCTATTAATACCTTTACTTTAAACAGCTTCAACTTCTATGTTTGAGATTGATTTTGTTCAGTTACTTGCATGCTATATACTTATTATGTGGCTCTAAAAACCCTCTTTTGATACACCATAAAATTAGCACAATTTATTTTAAGCACTGATATAAGTTAGTCCCTCAAACTAACCAAACTTTTTAACTGTGAAATTTCAACATATTGTGTAAACTCAAAATCGGACTAACACTTGAATGTGGAATTCCTTAAGGGAACAAACAACTAATATAACTAGTGGAATAAATGCTAAAAATCAAAACTTCAAACTTATTCTTATGATTGAAGTTTTAGCTTTGCATAGAGGCATGGTAGAATAGGTTTTCATCCAGTTAGTACTTTGCATGTGATGTTATATTGCTATCTATTATTGATGAGGGTTCACCTCGCATATCAGATGAGAATTTAACTCTAGTAATTCACTTTTTAATTGATGTATGTGCTGTAAACTGTTGGGACGGTTGTCCCTTGCTTCGGTCGCTTGTTCTTGGTGATCCTATCTCACGTTCCCGGATTAAAATTTAATTTCTTAAACTAATCCGAACGGAGATGGATTACCCAAGCAACCAATTCATCATCGTGCTATTCGATTAGAGTGGTCGCTTGAACAAACTTGTTGTTCAAGCAACCTAACTCTTTTCTTCGATT
>JBAMHZ010000008.1:5185358-5196727 GCA_037177395.1 Alpinia galanga | reverse complement strand
ATAGTGAATTTATAATCTGAATCTGTTCTATATAAATCCATCGCCTCTAAGCTCTGCAACTTCCTCAATACAAGCTGATTCATTGAGAAAGAATTAAAGGCATGGCTGTTAAACTCCTCCTCATTGCACTCCTTGCCTTAGCTTCCACCAGTGCAATATTGGCTTCCGAACCTAGTCCTCTTCAGGACTTGTGCGTCGTCGATAAAGACTCAAAGGGTATGCATGCATATAACTAATTTACTCTTGTTTAACAAAATCTTTCCTCTACAGCATTATTTATATATATCCATATTTTGCAGTTATCATCAATGGATTTCCATGCAAGAACATGAACGACGTAACTGTGATGTAGCTCTAAAACAACTTCAACTTCTATGTTTGAGATTGATTTTGTTCAGTTACTTGCATGTTATATACTTATGATGTAGTTTTTACCCTCTTTTGATACACCATAAAATTAGCACAATTTATTTTAAGCACTGATATAAGTTAGTCCATCAAACTAACCAAACTTTTTAACTGTGAAATTTCAACATATTGTGTAAACTTAAAATCGGACTAACACTTGAATGTGGAATCCCTTAAGGGAACAAGCAACTAATATAATTAGTGGAATAAATGCTAAAAATCAAAACTTCAAACTTAATCTTATGATTGAAGTTTTAGCTTCGCATAGAGGCATGGTAGAATAGGTTTTCATCCAGTAGTACTTTGCATGTGATGTTATATTGCTATCTATTATTGATGAGGGTTCATCTCGCATATCAGATGAGAATTTAACTCTAGTAATTCACTTTTTAATTGATGTATGTGCTGTAAACAAATGTGAAATAGGTGCAGATGTATTCAAATATGTGAATGGCTATTAATAATTAATATAAAGATTGAAACTTCACTATATGTTCTAGTGAAACTCTAAAACTTAAATTAGAATTATAATTCATTTGGATTCTTAATTAAGATGAAATTCATGGAATCTTTCCTATTTTATTCACTTAGCTATTTTTGATTATTCCATGTTTCCCTTAACCTCCAGGTTTGCTGGCTGCGACATGTCTATGAAGTCTTTGTTGGTTTTAGCCAGTATATAGGGTTGCTCAGAGATTCTTTGTCATGTTGAAAATTAATTTTGCTTTACAAGTGGAAGCTAGGATCAAATGGACATGCTGAGAAATCTCAGATTCTTCCCTCTGCAAAGTTTTCTCTACATGCATGTTGTGCTGCCCTCAAAAGATTTCTACGCTTTAAAAGACCTCCTGGAGTCTTGTTGTATTTGTTATGGAAGAGGGATGTTTCAGCTGATACTAGCTCTGGTGGAAATAAAAAAAGGTAACCAAAATGTTCACGGGACTCCCATGTTTTTTTCATTAGCTTAGCATGTTGGAACATTCGAGGGGTTAATTTGTCCTCTACACGAAGGATTGTGTGAGCTTTTATTTCACAGTATAATATTGCATGTATCTTTCTTTATTCTGGAGACTTGTGTGGCTGATGAGAATGCTGGTTATGAACATGGGTTGATTGGTTACTCTTGGGAAACTATTTTCAAACCAGAAATAGAGGATTTTGGTGTTATGGAACCGGTAATAAATGGTGGATGTTAAATTATGGAGTATCTCTAGTCAGGTGATTTCTAGTGAAATATTGTTCATGGTCCTTGTGCTTACCTAGATTTTCAGCTATATGTGGTTTATATAAATTTGAGGAAAGGAGATATATAATTGTGGAAGGATCTTGGCCTAGACTTGGTAGTAATCATCGTCACATTGGTCGACTTTGACTCTATTTAGTAATCCGTAGGTACAAGATATAATTAATCAACTATGTTTTCAGGAATTGGAGTGGAATGAAAAGCTTTTAGGGTTTTATAGAAACTACTGGATCTTGTATTCGTTAATGAAAACTTTACTTTGTATGATGATTCTAAGGTTATCTTCTTGTTTAGTGTTCCTTGGATGAATTGACCTATCAATTCAGGGTCTTTAACGATTAGTTTTCTTATGCTGTGATTTTTTTGACTTTGTCAATAGGGTGTCAAGCTGGAGTATTCAAAATAAATGTGGAATGAAGCTTTAAAAAATTATGGTTTCTTGGACATCACAAAAATTGTCTTGGTTCAATTCAACAAATTGTGGCAGATCCTTCCAATACTGAGCGGCATTCGGCTTCTTCAAATGGAATTGTCCATAAATATTCAGAGTTTGAAATGAAGCAGAAATCTGGTGAGCAAGTTGTTTCCTTAGGTGATTCTAATTCTTCTTATTGTTACAGTATTCTAATCTGTTAAGTCGTGATTCTAGATCAATTGATTTTTCTTTTTTCGGTACATCAAAGGTTGTTGGGTATGCACTACATCTATTATCTCTATTTGCAGAAGAAAAGAATCCTAATAACTTCTTAGATTTTTGCCCTTCATATATTTTTGTAGAGTGGTATATGTGTTAGGCACTTGATTTTTTTAGATGAGATTTTCTTTTTGATCTTCTAGGTCAATTAGGTTTTTTCTAAAATCTGTCAACATTAAAATATTATTACATTATGAAGATATCACAAACCTTGGTTAAGGAACGATAACGAAGATTTGACTTGTCCTCTGTCTCATTGCACATCAAGAGCAATCAGACAATGTGAAAATGAAGATTTGGTTTGCAAAGGGAGGTATCAAAGTGTGAGCTTCACCACATTGCATTCTCCAAGCACCCAAAACTATACACACAAAAACTGAAGACTTGAGTTGCAAAGGGGATGTATCGAAGTGAAATGTTCCAACACATTGCACAATCTATGAATCAGACTTAATTAAGGTTGACTTCAGTTTGACTTTGATTGGTGAACCCATAGAACTTCAATCCAATAACCACCATTCAAGATGAAGATGAATGCAGCTTCTATGATCCTGCATTTCAAACATCAGGATACCACTTCTGTTCCAAGTGCCTTGCAGAAAACAACAATATGGTATCAAAACCCCAATCAACTCATGAATACAGGTTCTGATTAGTCAGAAACTGAAAAACTGATGCAAACCAGCCAAACAAAATGTGATCAGTCATTCTAATTGGTGCTTAATATCCAACACAAGGGCTTCAAAAATAACATGCATTGGCCTAATTTTATTATTATAACAATGTGAAAGTTCTCCTCCCTTCATGAATGGTAACTTGTAGCTCGAAAGTGTAATAAAGTTATACAACCCCAGCTAGGTAAATTGGCACAAATCCAATCCTTCTATGAGCCCCATGGAAGGTTCTATACAGAATACTGTTGCCCATCCAAGCGGTCAAGCTTACTGGAGAGTAATTCTCATCCCCAATTTTATATCTGATAAGCCAAAAAGTCTCGTCTTGAATTCTGGCACCTAAGCTCTCCATTTTCAAATATATAACAATTATACATTTCATTGCCAAAGAGTCCCTGCTAGAGTACACTACCTATACGTAATGCATTAATTTTAAGGAAGGCCAATTAAATAAAAATGGCCAGCTCATTAATATTTATAAACAAATATTTTGAATTGTTTGTGAATAATATTTATGAACAATGTCATACGAACAAAATTTATGAATCTTATTCATTGATAACTTTTTTTTATCAAAATTATAAATAAATAAATAAAATTTTTAAAATGAACAAATATTCTTGTAATATCAAGCTCACTCAATCAAATAAATTTGAACTCAAAATTTGATAACATGTAAATTTGATAACAAGTCAAATTCAAACTAGTAAAAGAGAAAAATCAAATTGTGATTTAGTTCATTTTAACATTGATTTGATTTGGTTATCAAATAAATTTGAATAATACTCAGATTAAATTTCTTTTAGCTATTTGAATAGTAATAGAGAAGAGATGGAGAATCGCATGACCAAATTGCCCTCCGAGGGGGAGGCTTTTGTTACAGTTGGCACTCAAATAAACCACCAATTATGTCTACAATAGCAGCACTAGTGAAGAATCCAATCCAGTGCGCCAAGCAAGAATCACATTCAATGTTTGGTTTCATTTTATTCCAAGTCACATCCAGACAACTCGATCCCATCGAGTCAAGGCTACGAAGCTGCCAATTTAGATATATATCGTGAGTTTCAGTCGGTCACAGAGAGATGTACAAACATCAAAAGGAAAAGGGGGTCGATCATGATCCAGTACTGTTTGCCGATTCACTTCTCAATTAAATACTTTGAGTGGCTTCTGTAATCCAATCACACCCTCCCTGGTAAAGTCATGCTTACAGGAGCAGGCAACTTTGTTGCCTTGGCAAACAGAGACACACAGCCCTCGTCACTCTTCCTTTCCACAGGCCTTCGTCCTTTTACAGCACAATCACCAACACCTGGGTGGCTGTCAAAGCTTTAGCCCCCACCAGGAAACATACACCAACACCTAGAATTAACCATATATTTATTCAATTCTTCTAATGCTTAAATATCTTCATTAACTAAGAATAATTAACAACTACTGTGGTCCATACTGATTAATTATAAGGACCATAGCTCTTTAACAACTAACTAATCACACTAAACCGACCGAGTTCAGTAAGTCAATAACTGCAGCCAAAGTTGAACAAGCTAATTAAGCTGGTGGCAACTAAACATGTAGAGGCGAATGCGATCATAGGACGTACGTACGTGCATGCATGAGACATGAACCACGTAGTTTTTTTTTCTTCTATATTAATAAATCAACTCGTCGATGGGCAACGTAGATATATATACACTGTAGAGAACAAAGTAAAAGGGAATAATAGATAGTGTAGGTCGAGTTGAGGGTCGGTGATGTGGAAGGAGGAAAAGCTGTGGGGTTGAGAGCGACCGTGATTAATTGATTAGGGACAGTGTCAGGAAAGTAGCTAGGGAACCGGAGGAGGACATGACCCTTCTTCAGCTCCACGATTGCTTGCTAACTTTGACATGCTAAAGTTAGTCTTCACGCAGCAGCTGGCTCCTCTTTCATATCTAGAATATGGAAGCTAATATTCGCCAAGAAATGTGGAGGAATTAAACCCTTATCAACAACACACTAGACGCAAACACACTGCGAGAGTGAAGGTCCAGAAAGAATATAAATGAGTTCAATGCATCAAAGTTAGCTTCTTTTTTACAACACAATATGATTACAAGTATGAAAAACAAGCTAAAGATCAAAGAAAAGTAAAGAAAGAAAAAAAAGAAGAATGTATGTGGTTGAGCTTGCTCCTTTTCTTAAAAGAAAAAGGAGGAGAGTGAATAAAAGTTTGGTTACCTGTTAGGGACTCGACTGGAATTCCCATTTAGAGGAAGAAAATAAAGGTGAAAGAAAGAAGTCTTCCGCTTCACTATAGCATTCCTCCAGCGTGCATGATTGGAGTTTCTACCATTAATTATTGTTACTTTGAAGATCTGACATATTATCTCTACTAGCTAATTTCAGACGTTTAAAGTGCTTGTTCTCTTAGAAGTACTTGAAGAGATACATTGAATTTTTTGGGCAGAAAATCCTGACATATACTAGCGCTTTCTAAAGTCGTAGTCACTGAATTACCCTATCAATTGTTAGAAACTGGTTTATTTTAGGTCGAAGAAACTTAATGCAGTACTTTGGCTTCATATTGGTGGCTCAATATCCATTATAGAGAAGATTAGAAAGTGTTAGATGGAGATCAACATCTTTAAGCAATTGAATTTGAGTAGGATCCAAGTGCAAACTATGCGAGGCCTTAAGGCCAATTAGATCGGGGTTTAGCTCGGCCGCATTATAAGGGAACGGGTCCAACCACCTCTCATGTCTCGATAAGAGACTCTTATATGTCTCGGTCGGAGACCCTCTGGTGCCTCGGCAGAAGACTATCGCTTATGTCTCGGCAGGAGATTGCCTCGTGTCTCGGCTGAAGACTACCTCTCATGTCTTGGCTGGAGACCTTCTTGTGTCTCGGCAAAAGACTACCTCTTGTGTCTCGGCAGGAGACTACCTTTTATGTCTCGGCAGGTGACCCTTGTCTATCTCAACAACCTTTCTGTTTTAGACCGAGTTTCTTATTTAATCGGGCTACTCCGGGATAACGTATTATATAGTCAAATTAGTATACATTACCCCAAGATGATATCCTACCTACTCTGTAGACAGTAATAAAATAGGGTGTCCCCGCTATATACCGCATTTACGAGGGAATGTCCCCCCATAAGGGGTGTATTAATGAGAATATGACATGTCCGTTCAATACTATCAATAGGACAGCATGGTGCCCAAAGTGTGGTTTTGTCAGACTCATTCCTTATATAAGGCATTGCAGGATATCCAGCAAAGGGGTTGGTTTTTCCTCTCTTATTCCATCTATTCTCCTCACTATCTCTCTACTTCCGATGGCTGACTTGAGCGTCGGAGTAGCCATGCCGAAACAGCTCCGGCGTCTCCCGTCATCTCGTTTGGTTCTTTTTAGGTACGCAGACCGTGAAGCGATCCTCGGCTCTTCCCGGATTCAGCTCCTGAGTGTGCGCTCAATCCCTATCTCTCCTCTTGGGTCTCTCGGCAGTATCATTTTGGCACTGTTTGTGGGAATCTGCTTTTATAAACCGAAGCCAAGATGAGAGATCAAGATTCACACAACCGAAGTTCAGCGGAAGAGACAGCCATGACCAAGGAAACGATCGTAGCGCTTGTCACCACCACTATGGAAGATATCTTGATGCGACATTTCTCCCAGAACCCTGTGCCTGCTTCAACGACGCCTACTTATGTCCCAACCCCTGCTAGGCCCACTCCGATACCGCCCCCGCCATCAGCAACTATTCCCCCGGCATGTGTCTCTGCCTCAGCCTCAGCCTCAGCACAAACCCCGCAAAGGCCGGCCGAGTCCTCCTCGGCCATTCCTCCAAAGGAGAACACCGACGAGGTCCTATCTCGGGAATCATCTGAGAGAGACCTTGTTAAAAGGAAAGCCTCACTGGATCTGAGCACTCCTTTTTCTCGGGACATCATAGTTGAGAGACTGCTGAAAAGATTCAAAATAATACAGATCGGAGAATACAATGGCGCTACTGACCTAGAAGAATACCTACGGAAGTTCGAGAAGGCTGCCTTGCTGTACCAGTACACCGATGCGACAAAATGTAAGGTTTTCTTCAACGCCCTGGCCGGGCCAGCCGATAGATGGTTCGAAAAGATACCCATGGGCTCTATCCCATCCTTCTCCCACTTGAAGGCCATTTTCTTCCAGCATTTCGCTAGCAGCAAGAGATATTACAAGAATGCCCTGAGCCTTCTGGCGGTTAGGCAAAGGAGCCAGGAGCCAGGAGCCTCTGAGGGATTATGTCTAGCGGTTCAACCGAGCAGCTATGGATGTGCCCACGTCCTCACTAGAGACTTTGATTAATGCTCTCTCCCAGGGGCTGACTAGGGGGGACTTCTCCGAATCATTAATGAAAAGGCCCCCTATCAATTTTAAAGCATTACTCGGCCGGGATGAAAGATATATTCATCTGGAGGAGTCAGAAAGGGCTATTGAGGAGGTGGCCGGAGCGAAGCCTCCTCCCCCTCGGAGAGCCCCTTTCCCCGAGCAGACCAGAGAGCAACGAGAACAGTGAGTTCCTAGATTTCTTCCGGGCCGACTTAGAGAGAGATTGATCTAGACTGTCCAAGATGTCTCAAGACATATCCCCGCGTCTAGGCCGCCTCAGGGAGGGCCCAGAAGATTCTGCTCTTTCCATCAAGCCTATGGACACTCCACCCAGGAGTGCCGGAAGTTGGCAGAGGAGATTCGGCAAGCGGTCAAAGAACAGCAAGACAGCCCCAAGGGCCGAGCAGAGTCCTAACGGCCTCGAGAGCGGGGATCCGCCGAGACTCGGGTCGAGCCCTCGCTATACGCTCGGCGTCCTGATTCACCCGAGTCTCAGCGACTTAACAAGATGCTCCGGAAGTCACCCAAAGCCCAGCCGAGACAAGAAAGTCCCCAAGCTCGAGTCATCCAGAATGCCCCACACAGAGGAACAATCAACATGATCGCTGGGGGGATGACAGATGACGACTCCAACCGAGCGAGGAAATGTCGGTACCGATACTTGGAGAATATAGAGGTAGGGACCAGCCGAAGGTCATCTAAAGGTTCCCCAATTAGTTTCGGACCGAACGACATGGAAATCATTTCCACCCCCCACGAGGATGCCCTGGTGATCCGAGCCACCATAACCAACTATAATGTGGCCCGGGTGTTCATTGACACAGGTAGCTCGGTTAATATCTTGTTTAAAGAAGCTTTTGATCGGGCCCAGCTTCACCCTATGAACACGGCTCTTTTTGGCTTCTCTGGGCATGAAGTCTCACCACTCGGCCGAGTGGACCTACCCCTGTCTCTAGAGGAAGAGCCTCTCCGATGGACCATTCTTATCCCATTTACGATGATCAACACCCCCCTTAGCCTACAACGTCATATTCGGAAGACCAGCTCTCCACTCTTTTCAGGCGGTGATCTCTACTTACCACCAGAAAATTAAGTTCCTCATTGCTGGACAAATAGGTGAGGCAAAAGGAGATCAGAAGTCGTCTCGGAAGTGTTATGTGGAAGATGTGCGAACCAGCTCTAAGAGAAGCTGCCAAATCGATCACACCAAGGTATATTCCCTCCACGAAGAACCATTAGGGAGAGAAGAAGAGATACAACTCTGCCCTGAACACCCGGAGAGGATCATTCGGATATCCTCAGTCTTACCAAGGGAGTTGAAAAAAGAAGTGATCGAATGTCTCTCGGCCAATCAGGATGTCTTCGCCTGGCCTGGAGATAGAAGCTGAGCCATTTCGCGAACCGTGATGGAGCATAGGTTGAATGTCCCCCTAGGAGTTTACCTAGTGAGACAAAAGGGATGACATTTTGGCCCAAAAAAGATCAAATCATTCGAGTCGAGACACAGAAGCTGCTCCAGGAAGGTCATATTCAGAAAGTCCAGTTCCCGTCATAGCTATCCAATGTAGTATTGGTCCCCAAACCCGGGGACAAGTGGAGTGTGTGTATAGATTTTAGGAATCTTAATAAAGCATGACCTAAAGACTACTACCCTTTGCCTCGGATTGATCAGCTCGTTGACTCAACCTTCGGATGCGAGCTTATCTGTATGCTCAACGCTTACCAAGGATACCATCTGATACCATTGGCTCAGGAAGATCAAGACAAGGTCAGCTTCATCACGGCGGATGGCACTTTCTGCTACTGAGTCATGCCCTTCGGACTTAAGAACGTCAAAGCCACCTATTAGCGCCTAATGGATAAAGTATTTCGGTTGCAGAGGGGCCGCAACGTCGAGGTATATGTTAATGGTATCCTCATCAAGTCTGCCAAGGCTAAGAGCATCACAGGAGATATGACTGAGACATTCGGCACTCTGAGGAGGTACGAGATCAAACTCAACCCAAGCAAGTGTTTATTCGGCGTCCGAGGTGATCATTTTTTGGGCTATATTGTGACCGAGAGAGGAATCGAAGTCAACCCAGAAAAGGTTCAGGCCCTCCACAACATGGCCTCCCCTCGGAACTTAAAGGAAGTCCAGAGGTTGGTGGGAAGGATCACGGCTCTCTCGCGTTTCATCCCTAAGTCGGCTGAGCGAAGTTTGCCTTTCTTTAAAGTGCTTCGCAAAGCGACTCAGTTCTCATGGGATGATAAATGCGAGCAGACATTCCAATAGCTAAAACGATATCTGGCCAAGTTGCCCACCTTGTCCAAGCTGATCTAAGGAGAAAAGCTATAGCTATATTTGGCCACTGCCGAGGAAGCCATGGCGGTTGTTCTAGTCTAACAAGAAGGCGACAAGCAACAACCTATTTATTTTATCAGTCACCTCCTGAAGGATGTGGAGCGCCGATACACCGTATTGAAAAAGCTGACCTTGATCATATTAGTAATGGCCCGTAAGCTTTGTCCCTATTTCTTGTCTCACCCCATCGTAGTCTTGACCAACAGCTGCTTGGGAAGAGTCTTGAGTAACCCCGAGGCCTCGGACCGCCTAATCAAATAGACAACGGAGCTGGCCGAATACGACATTCAATGCCAACCCCGGACCGCCATCAAAGGGCAGGTATTTGCGAACTTTCTGGCCGAATCAACAGGGTCGAGCGAAAACGAAATATGGAAAATTTATGTGGATGACTCAACTATCAAGTAAGGAAGTGGAGTAGGAGTTTTGCTGATCTCCCCCTGGGAAGACACATTCCAGATAGTCGTCCAGCTGAACTTCAGGGTTTCCAACAACGAGGCTGAGTATGAAGCTCTACTAGCTGGTCTCAGAGCTGTCCGCTATGTCGGCGCTCCCGAGTCATCCTTCACTCGGACTTTCAGCTGGCGGTGGAGCAGATTGAGGTAAATAATGACGGACTCCGATTATATGTTAAAAATTATAAACGCTTAGCATCCGAGTTCCGGGAAGTAGCCTTGCACAAGATCTCTCGAGGTCAAAATTAGAAAGCCGACGAGCTAGCCAAAATGGCTAGTGCACTAACGTGGACCTTGGATGGGCCCTTGGTGGAAGTCCAGCTTATTGCTCAGATAGACACTGATGTCTCGGAAGCCGCAGCCGATTGGCGAAGCCCTCTAATCGCCTACCTAAAAGAAGGAAGATTACCGGTGGCCTCCGAGGAAGCTCGGCTCGTCAAGAAAAGAAGTGCGCACTTTACACTGATCGGAGACTGCCTATATAAGCGCGCCTTCGCGCGCCCTCTCCTTAAATGTCTCGATCCTGATGAGGCTGATTATGTCTTGCGAGAAGTGCATGAAGGATGCTGTGGTAATCATCTAGGCGGAAGGTCCCTAGCTTGGAAGGTCGTACTGGCCGGATATTTTTGGCCGACTCTCCAAAAGGATGTCGCTCAGCATGTCCTCATGCGCCTTAGCTGCCAGAAACATCAGAACTTCTCGCAACAACCTGCTGAGATCCTTAAGGCCTCTGTTATATCATGCTCCTTCGACAAATGGAGCATGGACATAGTCGGACCTATGTTAACCGGGTCGAGTCAAAAGAAATTCCTACTTGTAGCGGTGGACTATTTCTCTAAATAGATAGAGGTCGAGCCCTTAGCGAAGATCACGGAGGAGACGGTGCTCAAATTCCTTTGGAAAAATTTAGTGTGCTGATTCGGCATCCCCCGAAGGATTGTCTCGGATAATGACCAACAGTTTCAGGGACGAAAGCTAAGGGATTGGTGCCAGGAGCTGGGAATCCAGCAAGCATTTACTTCTGTGGCGTTCTCTCAGAGTAACGGACAAGCTGAAGTCACCAATCGAGAGCTGATCTGAGGACTGAAAGTTAACCTTGACCGAGTATCCAGGAGCTGGGTCGAAGAACTGCTAGAAGTCCTTTGGGCATATCGGACGACGCCCAAAAACAGCACGGGTTTGACACCTTTTCATTTA
>JBAMHZ010000008.1:5126858-5140607 GCA_037177395.1 Alpinia galanga | reverse complement strand
TTGCATAGATTTCCTCATCTCAGAGGGTAAAAGACAAGTTTAGAGGTGGTGGTGGTTAGACAAACTGGTGTGATGCATTTGAAAGGTGGGGGAGGGAGAGTGGATGGATGAGATACCCAAAAGGCAGCTCT
Source organism: Alpinia galanga (assembly GCA_037177395.1). NCBI lineage: Eukaryota > Viridiplantae > Streptophyta > Magnoliopsida > Zingiberales > Zingiberaceae > Alpinia > Alpinia galanga. Next base: position 5,140,476 of record JBAMHZ010000008.1, on the reverse strand, counting down.
GTTCATGTGATGGAGCTCATATTTGTAGTGTTGTGCTGCAACAGAGCTCATGGCTCCTGCCATGCATGCTTCACAAGGATGGTGATTTGAGAACAAATTGGTACAATTGCATGCTTCGTGGTTGTATTCCAGAGGAGGGAAAGAAAGATAAAGATGTTTAGCATGTTGTGTGGCATGTTTCATGATACGAAAGAAGATGCAAAAGGTGCCATGTTTGTATTGTTTATGGCGGGGTGGTGTTGGTATGGCTGACAATGGTGGTCGCGATCGATGAGGATGAATCATGAATGATGAGAGATCGTAGAACAGTGATAAGACGATGCATGCTCTGCCAGTTTGCCTCTGGTTTTGGGGAGTTGATTTATCGGACAAGAGCTGCGTGCAACACTCTGGCCAACAACAGTTTCTGATACTGTTGTTCTTGGATGTTTGGCAAGGCTAGAATCATGGGATGTGTGCCTCTGCTGGGTCTGTTATTGGTAAATGCCATACTGAATGAGTTGAAAAGACAAAACCTTCTTTGCACTTTTAAGGTGCTGGTATTTAAATACAAAAACAATAACAAAAAAAATAAACACTTTCATACCCGCGTATCAGATGAAGAAAATGGGAAGATCCTCCATTCTTGTAAAAGAATATCAACCTTGCAAAAGAGAAAATAAATAAATAAAGTTCTATTAATTCGTAGGATCAATAAGAAGCAAACAAAAAACAACTCCAGGTTACGTGGATTTTATTTGGGCATTTACTTATATACAAAATTATATATCTATTCATTTACTTTTTTATTTATCTTGTTAAATAAAAATAACTTTATCTCTATTTCTATGTTTCAGTTAGACGTGCAACTACAGTATTTGTTAACGTAAAATAACGATCTGCATCTTATTTTACTGTCGAGCAAAGATCTACTTGAAATTCTGAAAGGCAAATTACAAATTCTTATTTATCAATTGATTAATTTTATTTTTTTCAAAAAAAAAAACAAACTCATTTTAAATCACCAAATCAACTTTATTCAAAGCATAAAAAAAGGGAAAATTGCCTTCTCCATATACTATTTAATTAAGAAGCTTAAGACAAACACTCAACACCATTTTTCATCTAAATTTTGGATTTGGCATAGCCACCACGAATTTACATGCTTCCAAGGATATAAATATCAAAAAGGAACTTAATGCACAAGTATTGATCATTACTCACCAAATTTTGCGGAAGAAAAAAGATAGGAAGGATTAAACTGGGCTTTTGACGATTGCAGCTTGTGTTGCAATCATCCAAAAGGTCCATTTCTAAATGCACCACCACAAATAGAGTATGTTCTGAAAATGGAAGCTATAAGCCATACAATAGAATAGAACTACATATGAACAAAGTGGAACGAATGTACAAAATTGGCTGTGCTTCAGTGTGGAAATGATCACCAATTTCTAAAAGAAAAAACCATCAAAATTGAAGGGGTTAAACGAGGAAATTGTCTATCATATGGAAGATCACATCTGCACCATCAGAATTTAACCAGTAGCTCTTCACCTGCATCTTAGAATATACGGAGTATCAACTATACAGCCCAGAATAGTAAGTCACAATATTGGAAGCGATGCAATTAATATACAGCATTAATAAAATACAAGGAAAATTTTCACTCTGCACTTGCATAACTTGAATTGATGATAAGGACACAAATTAATAAACAAAGTTAAGTTTAGCAAAAATCATAACAAAAGCATCTCTTCAAGGGAAAGAAGCTTGAATTAAGCAGAACAGAGAAACAGATAATTATCACTATAGAAGTGTAGCAGGCTCCTATAGGTGATAAAGCATGAAAGAAGTGAGTTATTTTTAGATAAAAATCCACAAAGTAACAAGGACAAAATACCAGAATTATGAAGTGACAGCAACCTAAGAATAGTATTTTTGATATTTCTTTTGTCATTTATACTTGAAATCAGAATTCAGAGTGATGCAATGGCATATATCCTAAAACCATGAATTTAGATCTACTGACGCTGCCCAATTGCAGAATAAACAAAGTGAATTCAGGCTTCTAGTGTCAAAATATTATATATTGTGGAAGAGTCAAGACATACTCTTGATTCAGGAAATTATTTTTAATCAGATATTGTTAGTAAAGTGACTGGCAAACTTAGCAGTAAAATCCATGCCTGGATTGTATTATGTGCAATATATCTTTGTCTGCTTTTCTGAAAGCTAACATCAACACGCTCCCAGGGTACTTGTGAAAGCCCTCTAATCATCTCCTCTGCAGCAACACACAAATCTAAGCATTGACTTTTAATACATGGGAATAAAAAACAATAATATTTTTTATGGAATAGAATCATATTTTGGTCAAAACATGGGCCAATGCCATAGAGATTTGTTAACTTTCATGTTCATACGTAAGCATTACTTTCTTAATGATACTCCCGTAATTTACACTTATTTTTTACACTAAGATTATAGAAAATTATATTTCAGTCCTTCAAATAAAACATATTACAAGCAATCACATTCGGTATCCAAAATTGTGTGCAAGTGATAGGTATATCTTTAATGAGTATCAATAAAACAAATTATGTGAATGAAAGTAGATAAATAATTTTGTACAATAACCATATTTTCTTCGAAACATGATTCAGTGTCATAAATTTCTGATAGTTTTTTATTTTTTATGTATGCATAATTCCACCTCAATAAAAATATTTCAAATATTTTTATATATTTATTACACCTCAAAAGTATAAAGTTAAATGTAGCTCCAAATATGATTCAAGATATTTGTTGGATTCCATGTTCATATGTAATATCAATGCAAATCCTTGATGACAATCTTAGCATTTGCACATATTATGTCACTAAGATAATGTAAAGTCACATTTTTTTATTTTTGATAGAAACATGTCAAAATGGAGCTTATTTTGACTTTTTGGTGAAATCAGATTCCTGGTACAACAATTGTGTAAACAGAACTAATGTATGTGTAATGGTACCAGATGGGAATAAAAACAACCTCGTGTTGCAAAGCATGTTTCAACATGAGGTTTCTGATGGCTTTTATTTTTACGCAGGCTTAATTATACCTTAATAAAAATATTTCTGATATATTTGTATATTTTTTGCATCCTGAAAGTGGAAAACATGTTTTGCTCAAAATGTAGCTCTGCCATAGAGAAATTTTTTGGCTTTCAATTTCATGTGTAAGCATCACTACACATACCTAATGACGTTTGTACCATTTGCACATGCATCAAGATAATGTAAAATCATATTTTTGCATTAGTAATAAAGCAATATATAATGATACTCATATAAAAGAATGAAAGCCAATAGATATTTTTTGGTAGGATACCATACTTTAACCAAAATGCAAAAATGGAAGTATCTTTCGAAGTGCAAAAAATAAAATATAAGTATCTATATTGAGGTATGCCACAAAATTATATATTGGCTTTTGTTATAATATACTAGCATCATTATGCATCATTCATGTTATTTCTAGCACTTGAACATAATTTCCTTGATAGTATTATATCATATCTTTTTATAAAAAAGTGAAAAAAGTATCCTTAAAAAATATTTAATCGAAGGAACCAAAATATGATGATCTACACTTTTTCACCATCAAAATACTTGCAAATAATAGGAATGTTATTAGTATTGCAATGATTACATCTGAAAAATGAAAAACTAATGGATACCTATATAGCATTGAACCATGATTTGACAAAAGCTAAGGTTATAAACAAGCAAAATCTAGCTAAGTTTGACTATGTCCAAGCATGTTCGTTCATCTTATCAACCTTAAAAAATATATTCAAGTTTGTTTATTGAGAAATTTGTTGAGCTTAAGTCTAATCAAGGTTCAAAATCCCAAGTTGTGTTGTTGTTTCAGTTTTTAACTAAAACAATATTGTTTTAATATCGTGTCGACATTCTAATGTATTGTGTCGATGGTAAATTGGAGATGAAAAGAGGAAAGAGATGTAGAAGAAAAAAAATAGTTAAGATAAGACAACTATAGAGTTGCATATAGTTAAGTTCAATGTTTGTTTCCATTTGGAATGCTATGATCTTGACATTATCTTGTATGAAGACAAATTACAAAATAAAAAATAATAACATTACCTTACTTTTAGCATGTGAAGAAGTGTCAAGTGTTGATAAGAAATGATCCTCATCGATATGATTGGCACAATAACACAAGAAACATATTCTTTGTGCCTAGTATCAAGTTTCAATAATATATCGGAGTGATGTTTCAACCATTTCATCCAATTTCGACCAGCATAGTAAGAGATTTCAAACCATGAGTCAAATTCTAACTTTTACTAAGCTTAACTAAAAACAAGGTTGTTCTTATAATTTAATTAAAAATTTAATCAAGTTCAACCATGTATATAATATATACATATAATATATGAGGAATGTTACCCTACACAACTCATCCATGAGCACCCATGAGCATCTCCATTATTCACCGTCCAATCGTTTGTGCACTGCTCAATCTTTGAACCCAAAGGGATCGGACGGTAGATAATGAAGATACTCACGGATGAGTTGTGTAGGGTAACATTTCTATATAATATATTATTTACATAGCTATTAAAAAATCTAAAGAAGCACAGTTATAATTGCCTTCAGAAAAGTTCATAAATAAATTTATTTATGAATTGTTCATGGGCTTTGTTTATAAAAGTTGATAAGTTGAACTCGTTAATATTTAAGCTTTTAATTTTATATTTTTTAATATTAAACGAACATTAAAGAGTTCTTCTTGAGATAAGTATTAAACTTGTTCATAAAAATTTTGTTCAATTACATCCCTAACCAAATCACATCCCATAAAAAAAGTATCTTTTAGCTCCCATTCCCATAAATGCATATCAATTACACCTTACCTACCTTCTTGACGATAATTTTAGTACTTGTGCATAATTTTTAGCACTAGGATAGTACTGTATCTTATTTTGCAACAAAAAAAAAAGTAAAATTAAGAAACCTAGACATGTTTTATCAAGGAATCAAATTATAATTTTAAACTATCTTGGCGATGAAAATGTATAAACAATAAAAATATTATCAGGGAAATAAAGTGATGATACTTTGTTAAAGGTACCTCTATGATACAAAATATATTTTGATAAAAACATATTTCTGGACTTCGGCACTACAAAAATGTAAAAATATTCAAAATATGTTTATTGAGGTGTAACTATGCATACATAAAAAAAATGAAGGTCAACAGAACTCACTACCATGTTTTCTTCAAAAGCTCAGTGCGGTATTTTGCACAAAAACTGGATTTTATACAAGTATAATTGAATGTAGGATTACATGACATATATTTATATCCCATATTCAACTCCTAGTGGTAAATGTGATTCTTATCACCCAAGAGGCTACAGGTCCAAACCTCTTGGATGACAATTCAACTTCAGTAGTTGATTACCAGTCAGCTGTGCCGGCAAGGTCTCTTGATGATTTCCACTAACTTCAACAGGTGATCAATCCCTGAATGTATATTTAGGGAAATATTCCAGTGAAGGTAAGGGAAATTTTGAAAATACCTAAAATTAGAGCCTTACTAGGGCCTTTTGGATTAAGGCGGACCTTAGCAGGCCAATAATAAAAATTAGGTGTCTGCTTTTTTCCATTATCCAAATAAGTTCGTGTTAATATATCTTTGTGAATCCCAGTTCACTTTTAGCATTTCAAACATGATTTTCAAAATTTTATATTATCGAAAGGGAAAAAACTAAAAAAAGTTCATCGATTATTTTGAAAATTAGCAAATGATCAACCCTTATTTTGATTATTACTTGAGGGATGGTCCATCACATATAATATACTAATTATACCCCCCTTTACCTAATTTATTAAAAAGTGAATAATTATGGCAGTTCATCACGTAGAATATGTTCAATATACCCTAATTTAAAAAGTGAAACTTTTTCTAATATGATGCAAAATTTATTCAAATTTCTCCTTTAAATATGTTACAGGAGACTATTAACACCTTAATGGGTAAGGATAACTGTAAGTTACTTCTAAAATTCTCAAACTAACAAAACTAAATAGTTTCATTCAAATTATTCACTTCTGCTACTTTTAGGCAAAATCTTTTTAACTTCACCTATTAATGCTCAACAATTTAAGAAGTTAATACACATACATTTACATTAGAATTAAGATGACCTTTATGCAAACATAGACAGCTTTAATAATATGGTTCATTTTTCAATAAATTTGGACAAAAACAGGTGGATGGTAGAGGTGATGGAGCACCTCTTTAATAAAAATCAAAATAGGACATTTTTATGATTTTACAAAAAAAAAAGTGTCCTTTTGAATTTTTGCCTCGTTGAAAAGAGAATGATTTGCACTGTTCACACTCTTTCAAATACAAAAAATAAGAAAACCTTTCAAGAACCAATCAAGCTCTTATTTTCTGATAGGTTTGCTTATGATACAAAACCAAACCCAAATTTCAGTTGACCAATGTACTAAAAAAGACTGGTATACAAATTTCCCACCAATGCGGGATCCTAAGGAAGATCTGTTGCACACAACTTTACCCTGTATTAGAAGAATTTATTTTCGCGATTTAAACCATGACTTCTAGGTCACACGACAACAATTTTACCGTTGCGTCAATGCTCCCCTTCAGTTGACCAGGACACTGAATCACAAAAAATTTTATTCTACCTAGTTGACCCACCAATATGACCAATGACCAAGTGACCCAATGGATATTGCCAGGTTCAATGAGTAGACAAAAGACTGCTTATGATGAACAAAATTTACGTAAATTGTAGCATAGGCTAGCTCTTGAGAATTAGGTATACCATTGTAAGCTGTTGAGAACTTATACAGAAACCTATGAGTTAATATACATGATACAGTTGTAAATAGGTATATGAGACCTAAAAATTATTCCTAACATGATACCAAAGTAAGTGCCACACTACTGACAAATCCAATTGAATGCTCTACCCTCGACAATGCAGCACGCCACCTCCTACTTGTGTATGTAGACATCCCTCAAAGAATCTTCTGAATGTACTCAAGAAGTTGATTATCATAGGCATCTGCCACACCTCTTCACAGTAAGCATATTCCAACAAACCATGCCCCCTCATGTTCAGTACCTCCTCATTGTGCAATCAGCAGATTCATTTGAGTTGGTAGATTCTCAAATTGAGATGGGCTGCTTGCACTAGATCCGTGGTACATTTCCCCAAATTCTTATTTGTTTGCCTGCATCCATCACCATGATTGGTGATTGCTAATGAACTCTAGTTGACCTCTCCTCTCAGATCTCTCACTCTCCTCTCACTCACACGAGGCAAAAATGCCTTCACTCTCTTCTCAGATATCACTCTCCAACCCACTTCTCTTCTCAATTTCACAACCGAAAAAAGTATACTACACATCTCCAATTGAATCTCCTCTTGCAGTGGTCATACTCGCCATCTCATCATAAACTTTATCAGCTGTGGTTGGTTCACTTGCCGTTTTTTTTTTTTTTTTGTCAATTCAGTAATTTTCTTGAGTTAATTCTTAGTCCTCCTTGGCCTCCTTTCTGTGGACAATTTCTTGGTTTAATCCAAACTTCATAGCCTTAGCAACTCTCTCACCCTATGTTTTCTCATCAAGTTTTTTTGAGGCAGCTTTTAGAGCCACCTAATCATGTTGGAAATGTATTCCCTAGCAAAAGAACTAGACCTCATCCCCTAGTGTTTGAGATACATCCAGAAGCATTACTAGAACTAAGCAGCAATGTGGTCATCTTGGTAGTGAGCCTTCTACCAAGAGTGTCCAAATCAAAGAGTAAAACACATTTACTTCAGTCATGGGATTCACATAGTGAACCTTCCAAGTTTATGACATCCTTGGTTCATATTGGTAAACTCTATTGCTTGAATAACATATTAACATGTACTAGTATGTCAAAAACGTGAATTCTAGATTCAAAACCTACTAAGCATTTATCTGCTAACATTTCCCTTTTCTATAAGCTGGCACACACATTGCATTCTACACAGAGCATTCAAATGGATGTGCAAGTCTCATAAGTGAAAAGCAATCACTCCTGGTTCGTCCTTACTTGTGCTTCCATTCTGTACATATCTTAATTTCCTTTAAGTGTACTACCTACAAGCAAACTTAAGGGTAGCTCGGTGCATGAAGCTCCCGTCATGCGGGATCCCAGGGAAGGACCCATTGTACACAGCCTTACTATGTTTTTTTTTATGCAAGAGGTTATTTTCAGGATTTGAACCCGTAACCTCTAGATCACAAAGCAGCAACTTTACTGTTGCGCCAAGGCTCCCCTTCACCTGCAAGCAAACTTAAGTCACTAAATTACACTATGACTTTAACTGCATGGTCTAGCTATATTCAACATTAGCAATCTAAAAAAGTAATTAGTACAGAGCATAATAGAATTTGCAAATTTAATTCATTCACTCTTGTGGTTGACTTTTCTCCTATCCAAATTCACAATCATATAGGACATCTCAATCTAAAAAATCTACAAAAGATGGTTCCCATGTTGTCAAGTTTTCAAGTCTACAATTTGATTTCCATCAATTAGGTAAATATTTTCAAACCTAATTCCCTAGCCAAGTCCACAAATGCACTTCTATACTTTCCGATGGCTAGGGTCCTAGTCGTGCGCCTTTAAAATTTGGGTTTAGGCATCTTATGACCTCTATTTAAACATAAATTGAAGCAATAAAAGGTAGTTTCAAGCAGTAGGTGGTCAGTCCACTGTATCACCTAGGTGGTAGGTGGGAGCCTAGGTTGTCATGATTATTAAAAAAATAATAGTCCGGTGCACGAAGCTCCCACCATACAGGATTTCAAAAAAGGGTCTATTGTATACAGTCTTACCCTACTTTGCAAAAGACTATTTTCAAAACTAGAACCCGTGACCTCTAAGTCACAAGGCAATAATTTTACCGTTGCATCAAGGCTCCCCTTCATTAAAATAATATTAAATTAGAGAAGATAAATAAATTAAATTAGGAATAACTAATATTAAACAATTGTATCCTTAATAGATCAAAACAAAACAAGTTTACAATATAAAAAAAAAAAACCAAAGTCACAATTGTTAAGTAAGCACTAAACACGTAAAGAAAATAAAATATTTCATATTTCACATCACAACTAAGAAAACTAAATGCAATAATTTATAATCACAAATCCAAATTGCAAGAAAACACAATATAATTAGTATCATGCTAATAGCATAACAAGGTTTGAAATCTCAAGCCAAGCCGAGGTTTCATCCCATCTAGCTCAAGCTAGGTGCCATGCATGCCGGGGTACCATGCTAGAAGTGCACTGAATACCAAAAGAGGTGGTAGAAGATGGGAGAAATAGAGAAGCAACAAAAGAAGGAAGAAGAAGATGTGGTAGAAGAAAGAGGAAGGAAAGGAGGTGGGGAAGAAGGGTAAGGAGGGGAGACTGCAAAAGAAAGGGGGAGGAGAGGGACATGCTGGTTTCCCTGTCTTGTTATTTTTGCTCGCAAAAGACGCATGAAGTCGACCTTATAGTTTCATTGTTTCATCACGCCGCTGTTGCTCACAGAAGATTTGTGAGCCAATGTATTGCTTTTATCATTTTGTCATGCAGCTTTTGCTCACAAAGCCAACATATTGGGTTTGTTGTTTTGCTGTGCTGCTCACGCAAGTCTTGTAGTGTCAAGTTGTTATTTGTGTCAGATAGTGAGCAAAACAAAATCATTACACCCATCTCACCTAAGAAGAATACCCAAGCCACTTTTTAAAAGGGTTGTTTTATCACTAGACGAAGCGCCCCCTTGCTGAAACTGCCTAGAACACTTTTTAGAACTGTGACAAGAATGATCTGAAATTTTCTCATGTTGAAATCAAAATACTATTTGGAAACTTTATTTGAGTACTAAGAAGTGACAATGTTAAAGTGCACTTCAAGTTTTTTTTTTTTTGTTAAGTCAAAGAACTTTGTCAATCATCTTACTCACATACACCTTAACATAATGCCCATGTAGAATGTAATAAAAAATAGGTATTAATTGGAACTACAATAAAATTATATTGCTTCGTATAAGAATTCATCATAAGATACCTCTAAAGCTCAAGAGAAAGTTTTACAAAACAACGATTAAACTTGTTATATACAGCTGAATGTTGGATTATCAAGCAAATATACAAACAAAAGATAAGAGTCACAAAGACGAGGATATTAAGGTAATGCAGACATATGAGGATGGATAAGATAAAAATTAGACAGATAAGAAATGAGAATATTAAAGAGAAAGTCAAAATTGCACCTATTGATGAAAACCTCTAAAAAACATGTTTAAGATGGTATGAGCATGCACTTAGATATCCAATAAATACCCTAATTACGCAATGTGAGACCATGACAAATGTGTACATTAGTAGAGAAAGAGAGACCAAAGGAGACTCAATTAACAATGATAATACAGGACAAAATTCGTTTAAATATCAATAAAGATATAGTAAAAATTAAACCCAATGGCATAATAAAATACATAAAACCGACATCAACCTCCACTTAATAGGATAAAGACTTGATTGTTGGTTGGTTATTTGCTTCATGCAAGAATTTTTCTTCAACTTTGGCATAATGTTATTCTCACTTGTAGTCTTCCACCGTATGTTTGGGAAAAGGGATCACATAGTGTCTAAGGAAAAAAAACACTTCGATTTATATGAACCAGTTTAGAGTAACTTTTACCTTGTTAGTGATAATTTTACAAACTTAACTTGTTTTTCAAGTGATAAACAGTTTACAAATTAATTATATGCATGGTACTTATGTATTTCATCTATTTTACATTGTTGATATATAGTAATTATTATATTTCAATGTTTTGCATTTGTATTTTATGTGGATGTATGAGTTGGATATATTGAGTAATATATTGTACATACATGATCAATTTTATTAAACTAATTATTTCTTTAATATTTTCAGTATTAATGACATACATCCATACACATACACTTAAAGTAGCTCAACCACATGTTGCACGTATATCCTTTTAAAGCAAGTATTTCTTTAATATTTTTAATACTAACAATAAACAATTGCACACATGCATTTCTAGTGGCTTGACCACATACCATGCACATATCCTTTCCTACACCTTGCCCATGTCATCCTCGAACGAAAATAAAAAAGTTGTCATCAAAGATCATCAATTGGCTTCCTTGGCTATTCTCATCTACAAAGAGGGTATCAATCTTGTCCATTTGAATTTTATAGGGCTCTTATTTCCACAATCTACCTTTCTTTGAGTCTATTCCTTTTCACTCCAATTCACCTACCTTGCCCAAATCTGTAATTGAGATAATTTATATTTTTATTTCATCCAATTCCACCATCTATTGTAAATTAATTCACACCAGCTACCCAGCCACTACGAGCCTACAGCAAATTACTATGATCTAAGTTGTTGCATTCATTCCTCAAGGCTAACCTGCACTATACAAACCTTAATGATCTCTAATCTTATTACCTTCAACCTTGACCTTCACATTGATACAAGGAAAGGTACTCATAAATGCACCACCCTATAACATCTTTTTCTTAATAGTTCTTATGTTTTCTTGGCCACATGGTATTCTTCTTTTATTTCTACTTTGGATTATGTTGTCATTCCCCAAACTATCTTAGAGAAACTACCTGATCCAGGTTAGAGACAAGCTATGCTCAACAGGATGACAACATTGCATTCTATTATAACATAAGAACTAGTCACTCTTCCTTTTGTCAACTCTATTATTAGTTGTGTGTTTATTTCTAAAATATTTCCTAATGGCTCAATTAATGAACTAAAGATGGATTATGGAAAAAAATAGAGACATCACGTTGACTATGTAGGCATATTCTCTCATGTCACTAAAATTGCTTTAGCTTGTCACTTCCCAACCAAAGCTGACATTTCCAAATGATTGATGCAACAATTGAATATCAAGAATGTTTTCTTCCATGGTGATTTGGATGAGGTGGTATACATGGTAAGCAAATTGAAAATTTTCTATACCAGTTGAAGAATCTCCTAGAGCATGAGTTGGCAAATTTAGTTATGGTCTTTTCTAATTTTGAATAAGCATATTTATGAGATCACTATATGTTTCAACTTACCTCTTAGTTTAGAAAATGTATATTAATTAATCTGTATGTAGAGACATTAACATTACTAGTGACGACACTACAGGAATCACAAAGTTGATAGCATATCTTTAACATTTTTAGACTAAGAATTTGGATGACGTGAAGCATTTTCTAGGCAAAAAGATTGCCATAAGACAATTATATCTCACAATGAAATTACACGGCTAATATGCTTTAAGAATCTAGTACGCTAGAAGCTAGACATGACATTCTCATGAATCAAAATGTCATACCAATGCAAGGATTAGAGTCATTATCTAATCAAGGAAGTACTAGAAATTACTTAGTAAATTGAACTATTTTGTTATTGTACTTGACATCTCATTTATGGTGAGTGCAGTCAACCAATTATTGAGTCTCCATATCAAGATCATTGAGAGATAACTATAACCATTCCTGGATATTTTATGAATACCCTAGGCAAGGGTCATCTATATCGCGATTGAGGTCATCTTTGGTTCATAGGATATGCTAATATAGATTAGGCAATTTTTCTTAAACATAGGTGGTCCACATCAAAATATTTTCCTGTTAGGATTGAATATGATCCACTAAACTATTGTGCAAATGCTAGATTGTTCCCCGAAAGGAATGCATTGTAGGATCCGACTGTAACATCTCGGCAAGGACTGCTACATCTCCAAAACTCGGGTGTATGATAAATATGCAAGAGTTTGCGTTGCAGGAAGCAAGGACCGCTATATCTCCATGAAAACTTATGTATAGTGTTAAATTGGCAAGAGTTCTCACACTATAAGTTGGATAAAAATAAATATTATAGAAAAATTAATAGTTTAAAATTTGAAACATGAAATATAGGAACCTCACAGGTAAAATAATGGAGGTAGTCGATACGATAATTAGAAGAGGAATTAGTATTTTGTGTATACAAGAGACAAAATGGATAGACGAGAAGGCAAAATTGATAGAGAATTTGGATTTTAAATTATGGTACATAGGAAAGAGTAAAACAAGAAATGAAGTAAGTATCGTTGTAGATAGTTCGTTAAAGGATGAAGTTATAGGAGCAGTTAGAAAGGGAGATAGAATTATATCTCTCAAGATAATAGTTGAGAAAGAAACTATGAACGTAATTAGCATATATGCACCTCAAGCAGGATTAGATGAAGATACCAAATCAAGATTTTAGGACGACCTAGATGAAGTATTATAAAATATTCCACCAAATGAAATGATTTTAATAGGAGGCGATCTAAATGGGCATGTTGGAGTGAAAAAAGAAAATTATAAAAGGATGCATGGGGGTTATGAGTTTGGAACAAGAAATGAAGAAAATAAAACTATATAAATTTTGCGATAGCATATGACCTTATAATAGCTAATACATTTTTTTAAAAAAGAGAAGAACACTTAGTCACGTTCAAAAGTGGGAATAATAAATCGTAAATTGACTTTCTTA
>JBAMHZ010000008.1:5056683-5069817 GCA_037177395.1 Alpinia galanga | reverse complement strand
ATATGAGAAGATGTATAACTTTTATTGTCGATTTTTTCGGCATAAATTCAAATTGATTTTCGATCACCGTGGTCATGTTTTTTAATCTTTTTTTCTATTACTTTTTTTTCATAATTTCATTGTATGATTCTATAATTTGCATAATTTTATATGTCTCATTTATTTTTATAAAAGGAACTAGAGAACTTATTTTCCACTTATCATATTTTTTTTTGTTTTAATATCAAGTTGAATAACTTTGTAAGCCATTTAATACTTTGCTTGCCTAAGCACTTTCATACCTCTATCTGATCCAACTATTTTTTTCATTTTGCATTCCATTTAAATCATGTTCTACTACTAAAGGTTGAATTCTATGAAAAAATTTAAATTTTATACTCCTTTGACCTACTTAAATTATCTAAGTTAATTTGATCACCTACACCTTTATTGAAATGTCGATAAAAATATCTCTTATATCTCTCTTTTATTTCTCATTGTTCACTAGTAACCTATTGCATTGATTTTTAATGCATTTTATTTAGGCAAGATCTCTAGTCTTTCTTTCTCTAGCTTTAGTTATTCTATAAATATCTTTTTTCCCTTCTTTTGTATTCAATTGTCGGTATAAACATTCAAAGTTTTATTCTTAGCCTCACATACTACTTTTTTGGTTTCCTTCTTGGCCATTATATATTTTTTTAAAGATTTCCTCGTTCTTACTAGCCTATAATGCCTTATAGTCTTCTCGTTTTTCTTTTACTTTCTTTTGTACTTTTTCACTCCACCACCAAGATTCTTTACTTGGTGATGTATATCTGTTTGACTCACCTAATAGACCTTTGGCTATTATTTTTAACTTTAATATCATCTTATCTTATATTGTATTTGAATCATCATGTATTTTATACTATTGTATTTGTTAAAATTTATTAAGATCTTATATTTCTAAAATTAATGCTGACTCCTTGGAAGCTATAGCATCGTAACGGAAATTCTTAAATATATTTTTAGGCAAATTCTCATGAGGATGAACTTATTGATGGCATTTACAAATTGAATGAATCTTGTAGTATCTGTAATTTGTAATCTTTATGCCACTTCAGCATGATTTTGAACGTTTGAGGCTTGGGGGCTTTTTCATTGGAAATTTAATGAGCTTGAGAAATATCACGCATCGCTAAAAGATTGTGAAAATTTGGTAGCATAAACGAGAAATGCAGAAAATTCAATATGCCAATTAATGAGGGTTAACATTTTGTATGATACCTATTGGAGCATATAGAATGTAACTTCATGGGAAAGGTTGGTTGACACAGTTTGATTTGTTTCAACCGCTCATATCTTGTTTTGAAATGAGTTAGCACCACTGAGTGAGTCTGCTACTGAAATTGAGAACCTTGTGTAGGTATCATCTATAATTTGTTGGGAGTTAGTCTTGGAGATGTGGAGTTTCTGTATCTATTTTTCCAAGACTCAAGGTAGTTGGTTCAATGAGAAAATTAATTGTAACATATATATAATTTCAATGGGAAATGAAAAGACAAGCAAACTTATATTTAAAATGTCCTTTCACTTTATCCATTTAGAAAACCAGTGTTTTCTCTCCAGAATGAGTTGCAGAGCGGTGGGTTCTATTTTAATGATCCCCCATTTGTCCTTCCCCTGTAGATGTTCCTGGTTTATCAATGGTTTATTTTATTTCTATTGTTTTAATTGTAAAACCTCTTTTAATTTCACCAGATATTCATAAATAAATAATTGAGATGGTGGTTAAGATATAGACATTGTACAATGGATTAGAAAGGCAAATTTTATTATGGTCCAAGATCCAGACACTAGCATTCAGTTATATAATATTATATAGACAAGGGCACTTTCATTGAGAAATATGTGCATTTAATCATGAACACTTCCATCAATGCTTTGAATTTTGAAATTTATCATGCCACATGGCACAAAATGAAATTATTCTGCTGTATTAAAAATATTGAAGAAAACAATATTAGATCAACTAAATCTTATCAAGAAGTGGTTGTCACCGGTAGCTAGTTCACCACAATATGAAAAATAAGACATCCCTAGGGCAAATAGATGATAGGGATGTGAGTGCGTTATGATAAAAAAAAATATTACAGGCCTTTGTAGAAGTGGCTTCCGTGCTCATTATTCCTCTGCGTCTATATCGTAACTTACAAAGACGATGTGGAATTAGAGATTTTGAAGTTTACCAACATGTCATTACGATGTCTTTGGAACATATAATGTAATATTTTTTTGATGATTATTTTGGCTTCTAAGAAGTCGGTGTTTCCACTTTGTGAGTTGATATGTTTGTTGGCATGCTTAGAATTTTGTTGTGTAGTTGTGGCTTGACAGGGACAATGGTCTTTTATCTATATTCCCCGCAGTGCTTGATTTTATAATGTTGTCACTTGCAGATGATAATGGAAAGAAAGTTTCAACCGGTTATTGTTTTCAGTTTCAGTAGAAGGGAATGCGAACACAATGCTATGTCTATGTCTAAATTAGATTTCAACAGCCAAGAAGAAAAAGATGCTGTTGAACAAGTTTTCCATAATGCAATCCTTTGCTTGAGTGAAGAAGATAGGTCTTTGCCTGCAATAGAATTAATGTTGCCGCTTCTGAAGCGTGGTATAGCAGTGCATCATTCTGGACTTCTTCCAATAATCAAGGAATTGGTGGAGCTTCTTTTCCAGGAAGGACTTGTTAAAGCTCTTTTTGCTACTGAAACAGTATGCTTTACTCTTTTCAATATCTCTCATGACACTTATTTCTTGGTCTCCCTTGATAAAAAAATGCTGGAGTGGAAGCCTTTGATGTATAAAGCAGCTACCATATACTTGATTGGAAAGAATATCTCTTGGTACAGAAATTACATCTGCTTGCAGTTGTAATTTCAAATACCAGCATATTTCTTTTATTCTTTACTTTGTTTAAGTGGATGCATCATTTATTCATAAATTCTGCTTATTGGGCTTTACAGTTTGCAATGGGATTAAATATGCCAGCTAAAACAGTTGTCTTTACATCTGTTAAGAAATGGGACGGTGATGCCAATCGTTACATTGGATCAGGTGAATATATACAGGTAAAAGGTTTTTATGTGCTAGTCCTCACGAAATAGAAAAGGATTATCATGTAAAAATGATTTTAAAATAAAAGAGGAAGTTAAAATATGATCAATATCATACAAATGCTTAGGTAAACCTAATGGTCCTTCCATTCCTTCTATATTAAAAATGTTTCTTTTTTCACTTGGGTTTTAATTTTTCTTGGTTAGATGAGTGGAAGAGCTGGACGTCGTGGCAAAGATGAGCGTGGTATTTGTGTGATAATGATTGATGAAGAGGTAAACATTCTTTAACCAACTTATTAGATAAAATCATCATCATCAAGACCATGAACAAGCTGTGTTTGTGTTGGCTTCATGTATGTTATCGCTCCTTTGAACTTAATGCAACTTTGTTATGTAACATTTTTCATATTTCAAGTATATTGACATCCCTTCTGGGGCTCCCTTTTTTTTTTATGGGTAAATGAGTATGTATACTAATCACATCCCTAATTGGGCATATCCAATGCAGGTTGACGCTATGAACATGTAGTCAATTCTGATTAGCAGTAAAAAATGAGTAGAAGTTCAAACTTCTATTAAGATATATTTGTATTTGAACAAAAATATGATCTATGTTAATTTGGTCCCTCTTAAAAAGACATTAGTGCCTAGCTACTCATAGATGATGCACTATACAAGATATTGCTAAGTACCTCGCTTTAGTTATTGGCTGGATTCCTCTATATTGTTGTCTGATAGCACGTAGTGTCCTCAGTTGGAACTCCTTGTTTGCTGCATTCCTAGCCAGCCTTTAACCTTCTTCCACAGCATTTGGTTCACTCAACATTTGAAGTATATGTGATCCGACGTTTCCTCCTTGCAGAATAGATAGAGTGTCTGTCACATAGGACAGCTTATCTTGTGTCAACTGCTTCCCACATGCCAAAAGCCATAAATCGAGCACATTCTGGGGCAGTATCTAAGGCTTCCACATAGTGGTCACTCACGCCTTCTTGCTCCTATGCTTGCGAAAGAAGTCATAGGCATGGTTGATACCCCTACTCGTTGGAGCAAACCAAGTCCATAGACAATTTGCTGCTCTTTTTGCCAATCCCACAGTAGCCAGCAAATCGTCACGAATCTGTAACAACTTCTTTATGAGTGGAGAGTCCTCATGTTTTGCTCTCCATAACCACATATCCACTCGACTGAGGTATTGGTGATGAACCCATCTGATCCAAAGCATATGTTGCTTCTCATTAAAGAGTTTTCTTATTCCTACCTTGGATGCATCATAGAACACCTCAAGGGGCTTTGAGATGTTAAGCCTTTCTTAAAGAGTAATAGAGGAAAATTTAGACTATCGTAACTCTCCTTAAGGCAATTTGTTATGAGATACATAATGATACTAATGTCCTTAATGAAGCACTTATAGAAGGTCGTAAAGCCATAAAAGATTTGAGCCTCTTGTAGGTATAAGGTTTGAGTCATGTCCTTGATTAATCTAAATTTATTTGGGTATGTTGAAATGCTCTCTATGAAGATGATAAACTCGGGGAAGAGAATCTTTTTTATAAATAACTAGCCACTTAAAATCCATCCTAGGTCTTAAAATTAGATTTTCTACTTATCAAAAATCTATCCTAAGTTGGTGATATACCTACTGTGCAAGTTAATTTTGGACAAGCATTAAGCTCTTGCCATCGAATCGAGCATGTTGTCAAGCTTACGTGTGAGAAGCCTATACTTAACAGTGACCATATTAATTACACAATTACTAATGATGGTAAATGAACCAAACGTTTATGAGCAAGCTCAGTGTCCGACTTGGTAAGAGCTTGTTTATTTTCATTCAATAGATATAAGGTCAATTAAATGAAGAAGCTTGGATTACATTAAACTAAATAACAAGCTACACATATGTATTTAGTTTGTTGATGTTTATGAACAAAAAATGTGAATTGTCCATGAACAATGTCCATGAACAAGGTTTATGCATCATATTCATCAATAAAACTCTTATCAAGCTTGTAAATAGACAAAGAAACTCTCAAAGTGAACAAATAAGCCTATAATATCAAGTTCACTAACCAACAAAACAAGGTTAACAACGTAAAAGTTTCAAACAATCAAACAAGCTCGAAGTCAGAGCTTGTTATGTCTAAATGAACCAAGTTCAAGCTCATAAAAAATAAACTAAGTCAACCTTGAACAACTATTTCAACGGCTTAGTTAATTTTAGGCTTGACTTGGCTTGATTCAGTTAGCTTATCAAACAAGCTAGAACAACCCAAAGTGTAGCTTGGCTTGGCTTAGCTCATTTATAGCCCTATGCATATTCTCTAAAGTCATCCTTTTTTGGTTAGCAAAATAGTAATAGCCTTAGAACTCATACTCTCCTTAACGAAGGCTTTTCATAGGAATTCTTTGACTTGCTTGTTGAATTCAAAGTGCTCCACTCTAGGGGTCTATGTGATAGTGTGGAAGGTTAGACATTTGTAACCTTAAGATAATGTGTGTGACGTATTGGATTGTGTGCATAGGTGGGTGATCTTGAGGTAACTCTTTGGGAGTTTCATGAAACTTAGCTATGATCTTCTCGACCTCATAGGATGCTCTTTCAGTGAGTCACTAGGGTCGATCATGAGGGTCTTCAGTCATTAACGCTACTATCAGTCCTAACTCCTTCAAATTATGACTGTTTGAGAAGGTAAAGGGATTGTCTAAAAGATTAGACTAGCTTGGTTGACGACTTATGTTTTGGTTTAGTTTCCCTAAGGTTGGTAGATACAACCTTACTAACCATTGTTCTTGAAAAAGTAGTTGGTTTCTTTCTCTTAATTATTTAAAAGAGAATTATGAAGCCAGAGTTGACTAAAAATAAGATGACCAACTTTTGTGGGAAGAACATCATACTTTATCTACCTCAATAGGCACCAACCACCTCTATGTAATAGAAAGGGAATTTTAATTCAACAATATCACCTTATGGGGAGTTGGGTATTGTTCAATTGTTGTCTGAATCCTAGTAAGGATCCGTGGGGAAACTATATTCAGGCAACGTCCACTATTGATAACAATTTTGTAGGACTTACTTTTGCAATTTGCATAGGTATCAGAGATGTTAGTGGATTTTCATAAATTGTATGATGTGGGCATAGACAGGATACACCACATTATGTGGAGTCCTATAGTATATTCCTCAACTCTATTAGTCTCTGTGTTCATCAAACGATTTACATTATTTATCACTACCTGAAGTTAGGAAGTATACTACTTCGTCTTTAAGGTAATTGTAAGGCAGCCACTCAATGAGCGTATTAGATGCTACTTGGCCCTTGCTATGATAACTAATTGTAGCATTTTACGCTAGAGTTTGGATTCTCTCATCTCTTAATGGTTTGTGTGCTTGTCTCCACTAGCTGGATGATAGTCCTAAGGTGAGTTGAGCCAGTGAGGTTTCTCAATTGTGGTGGCACTCTATAATTAGTCAAGGGGCCTGAAGGTAAAAAAGTGGAAAGTCTCAATATTTTTTAATTTCTTGAGTCTTATGATAAACTTTTTCCATTGAATTCAGGGCAAACAACTTGACTTGTCATTGCATTTCAAGCCTAAGTTCATTGATGAACGGGATCAAGTTTTCTTGTCATTTGGTTTTCTCAAATTTGCTTAGATATTCAATCCCACTTAGGGATAATTGCTTTAGATTAATCCACATGGTGTACTATTGATTTTTGAAGTTTGTTGGGATGTATTTCTCATTCAATATTTGTTTTATCATGAGCTCCTCCTCTTAATAATTTTGTAAATTTGCTTGTTGTTATACTAATTAAAGTAATCTTTCATCTTAGTGACCTAAGCTCAGTGTTTATTACTCACACCTACCATTTATTGTAGGATTGAATGAGGTGGGTTGAGGAGACGTGAATAATTGATACAAAAAATTGAGATTCTATTCTCTTGTATTGTTAAAATTCTCGTGTTTGTTTGTTAGAATGTAAACACAACAAAATAATAAAAGAAAAAAAAATACAAGAGTATCGCTAATAGAAGAATTTAACATGATTCAAATCTCTTAGTGCTACTTTACGACCTACTGATTTGTTAGGTAAGTCACTTCTTGAAAAAGTACTATAAAAAATTTCCTTGTAAGAGGCAGAGAAAGGCTCATATAAATATTTATTTTCTGATACAAGACGAATAATGTGAGCTTAAAAGAAAGTAGCAACACTTCTCTTTTCCCAACAGATGATATAATAAGCACAGGAGAAAAATAAAAGTAAAGCAAAAATTGAAAACCATATAAGATTTGAAGCCTTAGCTAATTTTGAGCATGCTAGAAGCACTTAGAACAGAGAATTAGAGAATTTCTCGTGTTATTCACAGAAATTATTGTTATGTTTTGAGGTTTTCTTGGACCCCTATTTGTATACACAACCAACCATCGAATTGCAAATAAGACAACTTAAACTTATATTTTCATTTGACTTCAGTCAATTTGAATAATCTTCAGTCAATTGAAACATAAATATGAAATCCTTATCAGTCAACAACTAGTGGTACTAGTTGTCAGTTGACTCAAACATTAGTTCAGGTGACTCAAACCAAAGTTTAGTTGACTTAAATAACAATTATCCACCAACAGCTAGTTTATTAGCCGACTGATAACCTTTTCTATTGAATGCTTAAACTTCCAATTGACTCAAACATTCAATTATTATGATAGCAAACTTATTCTCTAAGCAAATAGTTTTCTAGTTGACTAAAGATCTCTCTTGTCGACTCAAGCCCACAGAAAACATTGAACAACCAACTATCTAGTCGACTTAATAGCTTCAGTTGATTGAGTGATTGAGTCCTTCGTCTATTCAATTGAAGCTAGAAAAAAATCTTTCTATTTTCTAGTTGAACGTTTATAGTCGATTCATCACTTCAATCAATTGAGAAGGATCTTGGGTTGATTGGATAATTCAATATCAAGTTCAAACACAGAGTATAACATGGAATACACAGTGTATAACATGGAATTTGCTGTACTTCTGTCATATAAACCACTAAAGAATACATTTCCTCATAATGTTTTGCATCTCACATATCTTCAAGTCTTCGTCACTGTTGATGCTTATTGCCATTGAGTCTATCTTGCTAGCCCTTTAGTCCCTTAGATGCATCAAACCCTATAAACTTGCTCCGTGCTAGCTTTCTCTTTGCCTTGGAGGTCCTCATTTTGAGTCTCTAACCTATCAAACTAGCAACCAACTTGACCACGTGAGTACAATTCCATTTTGTTGAGTCACAAGCTCCTAGTTGACCTTGACCTCTTGCTCCGATAATCTTTCAACTTGCCTAGACAAGTTAAGAGTATTCCAGATTCTGTGTAATCTTCTGTGCAATCATATAAGCTTCTACACATTTAACACACATATTAGAAACACAAAATAAACATAACTTAGACCCTTTGCCAACCTAATGAGGATCTTTGTCATAGCCGATGTAAAGGCTTGACAGGTAATGAATATTATAAAACTAACAAGCACAATAAATTAAGGTAACAAGTAAAAAGTAAGCAATAAAGATGACGAAATAAATGCACTAAATTAAGGAAAGATGTAGAAGACTAAGTAAATGAAGATGATGAAACAAGTAAAAAACTAAGAAAGTAACGTTGATGTTGGTATATGAGAAAGTAGTAAACATAAAAAATAATTATAAATAAAAGAAATTTTGATGACAGAACAAAATTAGTGAGTTGATGTGAGCTTGTTTGTCGGAAAGGTTACACAAAGTAGACTCAAACACTTTGGATCTCAGATTTTTTTGTATCATTGAAAATTAGAATGTTGAGAAGGATCCCGACTTTAGTTTCTGCTATACTAACTTTTTGTTTTTTAGTTATTGTTGCTAGTGTGTGTGTGTGTGTAGATGGATAGATAGAGAGAGTAGGGGAATTGGGCTTGACTTTGAGATTCGAGCTACTTGCAGATGGGGATTTGATGCTGCGGTTTGTGATGCTCTGTTGAGGGTGCTGGAGTAAATGAGGTAATGGCAACCAGAGATAAAAATCCTGCTGGGGAAGAGGGATTGACGGTGTAGGCTGGAAGTGATGGTGCTGCCTAGGCTGTGTGGGCTCATGTGTGTTCAATGTGACCAGGATGGGAAGAAGACTGGACCTCTCTTTGAGCAGGAGATCTAAGGTAGGGTAGCTGATCGATGTCGAATTGGTCGTTAGCAATGCAAGGAACAGTCATTGTGGTGGTGTTGGTGAGTGGCTATCAAGACGCCGGTGGTGCAGCAGCACAGCTGGAAAGGCTGTGTTCACCATTTGGCTTCAAAGGCAAGCACAAATGTTGTGAGGCTGAATGGAGCTGTTTGATGAGTCCAAAGCTGTAGGAGATGTTGGTTTTTGTTTCTCGGAGAGAAGGGGTTTTGTGTGAGGTGTTTTTGGAAGTATAGGGGAAAAATGGCATGCAAATAGAGAGGGAATTCAACATTTCGTGAGACAATTGAAGAGAGAGAGAGAGAGAGAACAAGGAAATTTTTCATTAATTGTCAAAACTATCCCCTAAAGCAAAGCTTCTTGTATAGGCTTTTACAACTCAAATACAATGCAGCTATGGATAAATTCAAAAAGAAAGCAAAACTGATATTATATTAACCCCAACCTCGAACCAGTTTACTTAATTTGAACTGATTTATTTTATTTTGTATTATTGCTAACTGGAGAAGGCAGGGGGAAGAGGAGGAAAAAGAAGCAAACAATTGATTAAGTACTGTACCACTGAAGGGAGAATAGGGAAGAAACTGACACTGAGACACAGTTGTTAACTAGAAAATATAAATTACCATTGATAAAACATAGTGTGTCAGTAATTCCTTGCATTACAATAGGACTACCCACTAACATATAAACTACCTTACATTACAGTAATTCCTATGATATTCTTAAATTCCTGTTGCATCATTCATTATATAATAACTGGTAGATGACAAGATGCATCTAATTGTATATGATTGCTTCATTATTTGTGACTGCCAATTAGAGTGTCAATGGAACATCAGTCGAGAGATCATCAGTCGAGAGATGTTTTACTGGAAAATTTTGAGAGCTCATAATCACAGATAGATGAGTAATATACAAAACCATTGCTAGTGTTAATAAAACCATTTTGTAGGAACCTGAATTACTAAATGCAATCTGTGTTAACAATTGCTAGTGTTGATTTAATGATTTGAAAAAATGTATGAGCATTGTACCTCAATTAACAGTGGCAATATAACAACAGCCATCCTCTTGACTATTAGAAGTTGTAGATTGATGTCTCTTACCGCTTTCTTTTATCCATGTCAATATGATTTTGTATTTTACTGGTTTGGTGGAGTTCAATTAGTTAGTACTTAGTAATTTTTGATAGGATTTACAAGTTATTTACAATCAGTTTACTGATCTTTATGGATACTCAGCAACTGGTCATAACAATTTCTTTTGCCCCTTCAGATGGAAATGAATATTCTCAAGGAAATGGTTTTGGGTCGACCTGCTCCCCTTGTCAGTACTTTCAGATTGAGCTATTACTCAATTTTGAATTTGATGAGCCGTGCAGAAGGTCAATTTACAGCCGAGCGTGTTATTAAAAATTCCTTTCACCAATTTCAGTATGAGAAGGTGTTGTCCTTTTAAATTGTTTAATCAATGTTGGGTCATTATATTATTTATTTAATTACTTAAGATAGATAATTAATTTACTTAGTTCAGGCATTACCTGAGGTAGGGCAAAGGATTTTGATGTTGGAGCAGGAAATTGCTTTGCTTGATTCTTCTGGAGAAGTAAGTTATATGGGTGAAAGTGTAAAAGCATTCTCCTCTGTATCCTTTGAAGCTAATCTATTGGAATAACATAGGCTGAACTTACTGAATATCACAAAATGGAGCTTGAGTTAGCTCAACTTGAAAAGAAGATCATGTCTGAGATAACCAGACCTGAAAAGATTCTTTTGTACTTGGTACCTGGTAGGCTGGTGAGTTGCAATACTACAATATTGGTAAATCTCTGCAGATATTTGTGCTGCCTATTATTTCAACATTTTCTGAATGTGGAACATCTATGTTCACCAGTAATGTATTGAGCAATATAAGCATCAAGAAACCATGACTCTTAACTATTTTTGAACAACCCACCATTGAGATCCTATGTGTCTTGAACAATTAGAGGAAATCTGTTGGTTTTTTTCTTCCAGGTCAAAGTACGAGATGGTGGAAATGATTGGGGTTGGGGAGTGGTGGTAAATGTGGTGAAAAAACCATCCACTGGATCAAGTTCTTTGCCTGCTAGTTTGGCTTCTACCCGAAGTAGTAGTGCATACATTGTGGACACTTTACTGCACTGCTCTCCTGGTTTAAGTGAAAGTGGCTCACGTCAAAAGCCATGCCCACCTCATCCTGGAGAAAAGGGCGAGATGCATGTGGTGAGTTGATGCTCTTTGAAAACTTTTTGTATGGAAGAATTTATGTTTTTAAATTGGTATGGAATTCAAGTGGTTTTAATTGCATGATTTAATTCTGACAATTATAAATATTTTATAGGTTCCTGTTCCATTGCCTCTGATCTCTGGTCTTAGTAGTATAAGGATTGCTATTCCTTCTGACCTACGGCCTGCAGAAGCAAGACAAAACATTCTTCTTGCTGTTCAAGAGTTAGGAAATCGATATCCACAAGGACTACCTAAGCTGCATCCAGTAAAGGTATATTACTAACTTGTTTAGGAATTTTAGAGTCTTATTTGTGCTTGTTTCCATGCTTAAACATCCTGTTTCTCTCATGTTCTCAATATCTTTTGTTAGAATGTGAAGTGACATTTCATCTAGGTCTCTGCCAAAATATAATACATAAATTTAAATAATGCTATCTTTGTAAATCCCTTAATAAAGACAAAGGAAATATCATAGTTTCGAGCCACATCGGAGTTTCAGTTTATGATCAAAATGATACAATTTTGGTACCGTGAAACACCATGCTAATAAGGTTTCAGTGTTTTTTAAATAAAAATATATTAATTAAAAATATACATTTTAACTTAAATATTAAACAAATAAAAAGTAATAAAAAATAATTAAAAAAACCTACAGGATCATGGTGCCTTTGCGACCCTTTGGAGGTCATGCCTCGATCCCGTAGAGTCACCGCTATATCATGATGCCCTTGTGACCGTGCAGAGGTCGTGTCATGATCCTGCGGAGTCGCCCTGACAACCTTGCTAAGGTCGCCACAAGATCCCATGAAGTTGGCACGTTATCGCAACTCCCCTGTAACCCTGGAGTCACTGCAGGATTGCGATACCCCCATGACCCCGCGAAGGACACTAGGGGATCGCGATAGCCTCTGGGATCCCATGGAGTTGCCATGGAATTACAACGGCTGCAATCTAGGCAGTAGGCGACCGACATAACGATAAATTCTGACTGTACCACATGGCATGGTAAGAAATTTTAAACCATGGGAAATACAAAGGCAAGACGTTTTTTTTTTTGCTCCCCTATGAGTTCCATAGAGAAGTGATAATGAAGGCCATGAGGTAAAGCTTAACAGGAGCCATATCAAATTAGAAACTTTATCAAAACTTGGATGATTCTTTTGTTTATATAGTGTTGAATATGACTTCATTTATGCTTTACTTTATTTGGGCCTTGTATGGGAGGTATCATCCTAAGCTTTAATACGATGAGTGTATTTATGCTTTACTTTATTTGGGCCTTGTGAGGGAGGAATCATCCTAAACTGAAGTTGTTACATAGCATAGTAATAAGTTGGCAAGTTTTTAAATAGTGACTTGTGTTGTCCGAAATGGACAGTTTTTATACCAGTACGCAAGAATCTTGCAAGCGGGTGGCAGAATTGCGATCAACAGCGGACTGTTTGCGATTCCACCACGATTGCGATCTGCGGCGGATGTGATTGTGATTCCGCTGCGATCGGCCGAAGCGCGTATATATATATATATATAAAATCATTTAATTAAATAAATTATTAATTAATATCATTATAATATATATTATAATTTTATTAAACATGTAAAAATTA
>JBAMHZ010000008.1:5004466-5024095 GCA_037177395.1 Alpinia galanga | reverse complement strand
TACAGGAGGTTATTTCCATGATTTGAACACATGACCTCTGGGTCACAAAGCAGCAACTTTACCATTGCGCCAAGGCTCTCCTTCTAAATTCATTGTAAAAGGGTAGTCCGGTGCATGAAGCTCCCGCCATGTGGGGTTCCGAGGAAGGATCCATTGTACGTAGTCTTATCTTACTTTTTTTGCAAGAGGTTGTTTCCAGGATTTGAACCTGTGACCTCTAGGTCACAAAACAGCAACTTTACCGTTGCGCCAAGACTCCCCTTCAGAGATATGGATCGAAATTTTAAACCTTATTGTTAGCTGATCTGACCAGTGACGATCAATCTTCATTACAAATTTGTATGCAACCTTGTGCTTTTTGCCTGTTAATCTCTAAGAATTTAAGAAATTTCAGAAGAGTTACAGGTTACAACCTTATGCGGCTTATGGAAGCAATAGCTCGAAAAGCACTTCGAATCATATCTTCATTGCGGTCTACTTCTTGCTTCACTGCATCTGCCTTTGGCTTGTGACTGATAGTCTTTTCAACAGGATCAACTAGTGAGTCCAGAACTGCATGAGAAATGAAAACAAATAATTTGCAAGTTAAAACTAAAAAATCTCAATATGATAAACAATCAGTCAAAAAATAAAAACCTGCAAGAACAGCAGCAGGGCACTTGTCTGCAAGTTTTGAGAGGATAAGATGGCATGGCATCTTCACATCATAATGATCTGACAGGGACAAAGTTTAAAGGTTAAGATGATAATACAAAACAAATTTTAGAGGTAAACAGGTTCAACACAAGAAACATAACCAGAACTAATGAATCATCTGAGATATGGAGCAATTCTCTGAACTCTGGAGATATAGTGAAGATATTAGATGAAAAAAATGTCATATCAGCCAAGATTTGCTCCTCTAAATGGCAATATTTATAGGTTGCATTAAGTTTATCTTTGCTTGCTTATTTTAGAGAATCCATACCACTTAAACCAGAAATCAGGTAGGGAACTATAAATGTAGAGGGATTCATTTGATCCAGACAACTGTCCAACAAGGTGTCCACACACTCAAAAGCCGCTTTTCGAAGCTCAAGCCCATCATCTACAATGTGCTTGAAAGGACCAAGATCCACTGTTCTTATCATTTCTTTCTGCAAAACAAAAAAAATGTATGCTTGGCAGTGCAATAAGCAAAAATTGCTTTTAATAAAAATCAAGAACCATTGACAGTAACAAAATAAAAAGGGGTAAGAAAAACAAGCTTGTCAATAAATTGATCTTCAGATGAACTCTGTAGCAAAATTTTGTAAGAGAAATACTGTTTGAATGAATGACAGCAAGTCAATAATTATTCTGGTTCAAAGTAATTCATGTCAATCCACAAGATGCAGCAAACTTGGCACCAAAATGATGCTTAAAACAGCATAATCATGTAATTAAGATAAAATGAATATTTTACCTAACAAATATAGCCTCTCATTAAATGTGCCAACTCTACATCCTTCTATTGTTACTCTATGCAAAATCAATCACATTATCTTTAATCTTGCAAGATAAAATTGCTTTAAAATATATCTAACACCAGATAGTGAAGAAAGCTAAACAAAAACAGCCTTATAGATAATTCTGACCACATTAAACCCAACAGAAGTTTATTTTCCAATCCCTATGCAGATGGCTCATTTAGAAAAAGTGGATTAGGCATTCCCAGTGAATGCAAAATGCTCCATTTACAAACAGGCCAAATAAGGTGAAGACATACCATACCTTAATGACAGTCTGATCATAGAGCAGTGGTAATAACTCAGGCAGAAGTCCTTTAATCAGGTTTGGTTTGTTATGAGCAGCTGTACTCAGAGCCAGAACAGCTGCACGACGAACATGCTGCTGGAAAATACTTTGGATTAACATCAACTTCAATAACTAAATAGATGATTTACATCATTAGGAATCATGAAGTAATACTCTATCACTGTCTTTAATGAGCATCAAGAATGTTGAGATCTCTGGGTACAAGATTTCATCTATCTTTTCAGGTCTTTCAACAATAGCATATTTAATAGCAATAACAACTGTTGCTCTTGTGAATGCAGTAGAACTAGCAGTCCGTTCCTACAGAAAAAAACACAAATTTCAATTCTGTAAGTGTACAATGTGCTATAAAAATTTCCATCAGAACTCAAACAAGGTAACAAGACACCTTTAGTGCAGGTATGAGCTTTTTAGGCTCAATAAGTGCAATTTTGCCCAAACACTCAGCAACAACATTGCGAACCCCTTCTTCATCACTTTCACAATGATTGAAGAGTAAGCTCAATATCTTCTCAACGTTAGAATCCTGAAACTCGCTTTTGCCAGGCTGATCAATAGATTGTCTAGCAATAACCTACATAGTCCGCAAAAAAAGATAAAGAATTGCACCTAGACCATACACCCTAACAGAAACCAGAGTTTTGAAGAAATAATAACCTCTTTCAAAGAATGAAGCAAAAGGTATTGCTTTTTTTGTTGATTGTCAATTTGATCCAAGATAAATGGAAGATATTTAGATAGATTGCCCACAGCAATGTTTCCAAGAGCATAAGAAGCTGCAGATTTTATCTCTTCAAAAGGAGACTGGAACGACTCAATAACAATATTCTCAATGTGCACATGTATGCTAAGATCCTTCCTTCTTCCAATTTCTCCCAGACATAGCAATGCCAGGTGTTGTTTAGCCTGTTGAATTGTAAAAGAATCAGAATCTTTGACAATAAATAAAATGACAATTTATTTTAGCAGTTGTGGCATGTGTTCACCAAAATTAGATAGTGGGGTCTGCAATTTCATATTTTTAATATGAAAAATTCTCTCATTTCTAAGCACCAGCGCAAAGATTAAAACAAGTTGCCAGAGAATAAGGAAAAAAAATAGTTTAGTTCAGACAGCTATATTTTGCATGGAGCCTCTATAACTTCATATCACTATACATATAGGTCAGTCAAATTTTAGCTACCCTCAGATCTAAGTCCTTTGTAATAAGTGTAATAAGGTACATAGATTCAAAGTTTGGATTGTAGGATCATAGCATAGGGTTGGAAGGACCTACAATTAATTGAAATATTTTTAAAAAACTAAATTTTACATTTATAACTTAATTTTTACATTATTTTTTAATATAAAATAACAGTAACATGAGCATTATATACATCATCAAAATCCTTGTAGGATTTGACTCAAGCAAGAATCTTATGAATCTATAATCTTGAGCTAGGACTTTTAGATAACCTTGACTAAATGAAATAAATTTGTTTTCTTATAAATATTTTAAACCTTGAGATTTACTAATAGATCATCTGAGAAAATCTTGGTAATCTGGGATTCTTTTAACTCTCAATTAGAAAAAAGTGTTTTTTTAACTTCTGCTGTTGTCATGCATCGAATAATTATCATTTATCTTAGCAAAGTTGCTACTTGTAACATAAATGTGCAACGCTTAAAGAATTTTATTGCATTTTTAGAATAATTAGTGTATACTTAATATCAATTGTGCTTTGTCATATTATAATACAGACAAAAGATTATCCAATCCTAAGGTCCAAATTGCACTATTAACTATCAAGCATTGTATGGCTCAGCATGAATGTAACATATAGCGTCCTTCAAGATTTTAGTGCTTATGTGCTACTCTGATGGGTGGTCAATGGCCAAACTGTCTAACTGCAATAAGTACCCACTTTTACTGTCTGTCCCACTACTC
Organism: Alpinia galanga; assembly: GCA_037177395.1. Classification (NCBI taxonomy): domain Eukaryota; kingdom Viridiplantae; phylum Streptophyta; class Magnoliopsida; order Zingiberales; family Zingiberaceae; genus Alpinia; species Alpinia galanga. The sequence continues at coordinate 5,020,371 of JBAMHZ010000008.1, read as the reverse complement.
ATAGGGCTTTGTAATATACACCAGGTTACATAGCCAAAGACTCTGTAACTTTCTCTTTCCAATAGTTAAAACAGGAAAAATAGCCCTAGTTTTCTTGCTTTCCATTGTTAAACTACATGAAGTCCCTCACTATTTTCATCATTCCATGAAGAAGTATCTCAGATCACTCAACATCTTACTGTCTCAAATCCTCTAAGCCCTCCTACGTCTTAACTTCTAGACCCTTCAAATTATCCATTTTCCTTCTTTTATTTAACTTTCATCCTGGCATGGATCTTAAATTGTAAAAAATTGATCTTATGTGCATGGCAATTGGAGAAACATAATATTTAGCAGTCTACCACTGTGATTACATTGCTTTCAGTGGAACAGTAAGGATATTGCATGTCTTAAGAAGCAATCTGCCAGTTGTTATGCCAGCATTGTCAAAAGCGTCAAGGTAACACAAAAATTCAATAAGCATTCCTTCTCAATACTTGCTAGCTATTGTTTATACTCAAGCCAGGAATACTCAGTCATATGCAATGGAATTGTTATTTGATTAATCAAAATAACTAATAAATGTTCATATTCTATTCATAGGTTTCCATTCTCGAAGAATAAACTACTATATTCCAGAATCAATTCCATCAATGAACCAAAAGTATTATTAATGTATTATGTATGCATCAACTTCATTAGTTTAGCATTAGATCTTTGAACTTGTAATGAAAATCATTAGTTTTTCTATTATTAAGACTTGCACTATGTTATTAGGATTCTAGTGATCTCCTTTACTCATATCGAGAGCTGGACCTCATAAGGCTATGTCGTCCCAGACATATAGATGCCTTTGACCCCATATTCCCACTTGATAACATGTTTGGAATATAGGTTCATGCATGAATTGGATGCACATACTCGACCAATTAACATTGATAATAAGATCCAAGTAACAAATATTAACCTGGTTAATTTCACTTTAAGCAGACATGAAAACTATAAAGTGGCCTTAAAGTGGGACCATCTTTTAAAGGAATTGTCAAGTGATAGAAAACCATAGTTGTACTAAGGGTTAGACCTCATAAGGGTATGTCGTGCCAGACACAAAGTGGGACCATCTTCTAAAGGAATCCTTTTCTATCATAGTTGTATTGATTGTTGGACCTTATAAGGGTATGTCATGCCAGATGCAGATCCCTTTGACCCCATATTCCCACTTGATAATATTTTACATGGATTGGATACTGATACTCAAAACCACATTGATAATAAGTAAAGATCCAAGTAATAAGAAATATACCTGATTGATTCACTTAAAGTAAACTTGAAAATTATAAAGAGTGGCCAACATTTTTTAAAGAGGCAATTGTAAAATGTTAGAAAGTCACAGTTGCACCCCCATGCTACAATATAGTACTCTAGTAGAAGGATGTACAAGATCACTTCATTTTCATCTTCAAGCAATTTATGAGTGCAACTATATTACAGAAAGTGACCCATTGCAGAACTTGAAGGGGAATGGTTTGAATGTTATCATGAGTCATATTCCAATCATGTAGGAGTCCTTCACATTCCTAAATCTACAATAAAAGATACAAATGTTGCAGAAACAAAGAACAAAAAATTCATAACATACAGAATTCATATTGCTATCATCTTTCAGAATTCCTTTCAGCATGTCTACAGTGGATGCACATTTCTGATCACCAGCTGCTAAGCAAAGTACAGCAACACACTGTGCAACAGAATGAAGAGCCTGTTTAGCAAGACCACCAGACTGTGGTGAAGGCTTAGCACTTGAAAGGAGTGAATCTAATAGCGAATCAAAGCTTGTATTTGCTGAATGAACCAAGGAAGCAAAGAATCTCTGCAATGCCTGCAAAAGTGCAAAAATAACATTTTAGGCAGTGTTGAAATACAAAATACTATGCTGAAACAGCTGAAATTCTATGTACTTGCAAAGCTTGACCCTGCAACAGCGAGCTCCTGATTAGTATAAGAGCTTGAGGAAGGACTTTATGACTAACAGTCACACCAACACCTTGACTAGATATTTTGGCCATCATCATCGTGCAGCAAAGTTCCAGAGCAAGGGCAGTCATATGTAAGTCTGCTTCACTGCCACAAAACAAAATAAAAAAAAATCATAACTTAGATTCATGATAAATCTAGTAGCACAGTATACGGTATCATAAGACTATATGCAATATTATCAAAAGAACCTTATAAGTGTTGAAAGTTCCACTACTATAACTTCATAAGTTGTTGAGCCAATTTGCTCGCCGTATGCAACTACAAGGGAGTTGAGTGTGCCCAATGTTGCCTGTCTCAAGGCTCTGTTAGCCTGTAAAACATGCACAAAAAACAGTGCGTTGACATGAAATCACCATCATTGCATGAGAAGTTTACAAGTTATCAGTTAATGGCACAGACATATACCTTCCGCAGGAATCCTGTCAGTTCAGAAACAACTTGTTCCAAGACACATGACAGGTTTATGCGCAGAGGCGAGTTAGCAATTACAGCAAATGCCTGGATTCACTAAATATATTTAGCAGAGCAGAAAACATCAATATATATATATATCTGGTTAGTACAATGAGCCTGATTTACTAGCAGGGAAAAAAAAACAGATGCAGATACAAGTAATTTGCAAATGTTATAAACTTTAGCAGAATATTAGAAAATATGACAAATGCCATAAAGAGTGGTTTCAGATGGTAGGCGATACACAGTCGGCTAACTGCCTAGCACCCAGGCAGTCAACATTGAAATATTATTAAAATATGAATCATAAACAAGTTTGCAATTATAAAAAATATAATAAGAGATTTAAATGGATTCAAAGCAATAGGACAAAAAATGCGAACTACTAAAGATGATAAGATAAATAATAGGTAAAAAAGACGATGAAGAAGAGGCTATATCTTACTGTGAAGAGAATGAAAATTTTAAGAATATACGAGGAGAAAAACAAGAGAAAATAGAATAAACCTAGAAAAGATGGAAAGAAAATTTAGTCAAAAAGAAGGTTCTTCTGGTGGGCAGAAGTACTAGTAATCACATCACATACATGATACTGCCTCTATGTTTAATCTTCTGCAAAATTCCATGGATATGGCTTCTTTGGATGGTTTAATCCACCCTTGTGTACTAAGTCTGCTCATGTGATTCAAGAATTGCAAACAAAGTTCAACATATATGAATCAATGTTAAAAACAACATGAGACCAATGAAGCTGACTTGAAAAGGCATAGAACAGGGGAATTGTCTTGTTTGCATTGTTCTTGCAAATGTGGACTTATGAAACTGGTTCATATATGTTCAGTAAAGATAAAGTAGTTTAGAGGCAATAGTCAAAGTTGATATGTAAGGTCAGTTTGCAAGCTTTGCATGTCAAGGACATTTTGTGTAATCAATGGTGCACTCAATGTGTTCTCCAAGTTTCTATTTGAATAAACTTAGTGTCTGTAATATTAATTAGTTAACAAAGTGATTTGCAGATGTTAGATGTTACTACTCGATTCACAATCAACTTCATTGATCCATGTGCAGTATAGATCAGCATGCATTGGAAAATTATGCAGGAACAACGCACTATAATAATGTCAATCGTGACATCAATTGAATAGTGAAGCCGTATTCTACTAGCAACGATCAAAAGCCTAATTCTTCAGCACAAACAAAGAGGCTTTCGGCAAGCTCCACACAATGAGAAGCCTTCTCTTTCTTTGCACTATGGCAAGCAAATCCATCTACATCCCAATGCAAGGTCATTGAGTTCCTGTCATCTATGAAGCCTACAGCAGTATATTTCCTTCCTCTCCTCTTCTTCCTCACATCCCAACGCAAGGCTATCAAGCTTGTCACCTACAGATCTAACAACAATAAGCTTCCTCCCTCTCCTATTCTTCTTCTTCTTACTCCAGTGCAAGGTTATCAAGCTCCTATGACCTATTAAAACAACAGTGGTAAGCTGTTCATGCTTCTCATTCTTGTAGATGAAAAAATAGATAATTGAACACGGTTACTCCTCTTGTATCCATATCAACCTATGTCGACATGGGTACAAGAGGGTAACCAACTTTTCATAGTTGGACTTGAATTTCATAACCACATCTATTGCATATTGGCAAAGGTAACCAAGTGAGTCTATGTAACTCAAAGTTGATATTCTTCTTCAGGTCCTCTTTGCATCTCAGTGCAAGATTGTCGACCTCCTATCTCTTATGAACAAGGCTTGAAGTTTTAAGTCGTACCAAAGTTTCGAATTATGATTAGAACAATACTGTCTCAGTACTCTATTATGTTGTGCCGATATGTTTTCAATACTTTTTTAAATATGAGATAAATTAATTAAAAAATATTTTATTAATATGTGATTGTTATAGATATTTACTATTGAGTTATATTTAAAATGTCGAATGTTGAATTCAAGTTTTGATATTAATTCGAAATGTTTGATGCTTATTGAATAAAAGTCAATTTAGAATTAACTGACGTCACCAAGTATACATAACAGATCAAGTAGGTTTAAACAAAATTTAATTTGGATTTATTTTAATCAATTTAAAATTAAACCAAATTTACAGATAGAATAAGTATCAGTACTAATATATTTTACAAGGTTAAAATTTTTATTTTTTTTATTTTTTATTTTTCCTAACAATCTGATTTTTTTTGTTTACCTTATGGACAGACAAAAAAAGAAAAAAATAATAACCATCCTTTAGGAGTTTTTTCTCTCTATTTATCTCATCCACAGATGAAAGAGAGAAAAAAATACCCATCCTTAACGGCGTAAAGAAGTTTTTTGTCTCTTTACCTTGGTGGAAGGATGGAACAAGGGAAAAAGTTATCCAATGAACAAAAGAAAAAAGTAATAGAGGAAAAGAAATTGGAATTAACTATGTAAAGCAAAAAATAAAAATAGAGGAAAAAAGAAAGGAAAAGGAAAAAATATTGTTAAAAGGTTTTTTTTCTCTCTATTTACGCTCATGGACGGATGGAGGGAAAAAATTAACGAGAAAAAACAAATGGATGGACGAGGAAAATATTAATAGAGGGAACAAAATTAACTGTGTAAAAAGATTAAAAAAATAAAAAATAAAAATAGGAAAAAAAGAAGAAAGGAAGAGAGAGAAAACAAAAGTTGGTCATAGCGGCGTAGGCCACAAGATCACAACTTCCTTCATGACCTTGTGAGGCCACCGCAAGGTCTCAATGGCCCCATGGCTCCAACCTAGTGTCAATGTCAGTCGGCAAGTAGAACAATAAATTTCACCCATACCGACCGACACAGCTTCTATATTTTATACATTGCCTATGAAGCATTCTGACGTTTTCATATCCCAGTGCAAGGTCATTAAAGCCCAAAACAATCTTCTTCTTCTTCCTATCATTCTTTAAACAAGTATGATGTTTGGACTCCATTTTTACACTCATATATGTGTCGTCTTCATACAAATATGTGTCAACAAAGGTACAAGAGTGATAACTAGTGAATCTAAGTAACAAAGTTAAGCTCTTCCTGGTTAAACTCAAATTTTCATTCCCATAAGTGTCATATCAACATAGGTACGGGAGGGGTAACCAATGAGTTTAAGCAAGGTCGTCGAGCTCCTATCACCTATAAAGTCAACATCGTTCTTCTTTGTTTTATTCACATTCTAGTGCGAGGTCATCGAGCTCTTATCACCTAAATGAGTATGGCTATTTGGACACGATTTCATATACATGTCGTGTCAACATGAATACATGGGGCGTAATTAGTAAATCTAAGTAACATAGATGATATTACATCCTTCTTCATGTCCCAGTGTTAAGTCATCAATCTCTTATCACCTAAACGAGTTCAATTATTTCAACTCAATTTCCATACCATATCTCTATTGTGTAGGCATGGGTATGGAAGGCCTAACAAGTGAGTAAGTAACAAAGTTGATGCTACATTCTAATTATATTAGATCTTTCATATTGAATCATATTCATAATTCTTTTAGACATATTCATGCTTATTTGAGTTACAAAGTTGAGGCCAATAGTAGTAAGCTTCATCGATCTCCTCTTCTTCTTCCTCACATCCCATCTCCACGTTGTCAAGCTCTTACCGCCTATGAAGGCAACATCAGTAAGCTTCTTCTTCTTCCTCCACTCATTCTCATAGATGAGCACAGCTACTTAAACTCAACCTTCATACCCATATCTATGTCATGATGACATGGGTATGAGAGAAATATATAATTAATCTAAGTAACAGAGTTAATGATCCATTCTGATTGTATTACAGCTTTCATATTAAATCGTGGTTCATAAGCCTTTTGAACATAATCAAGGAACTCTGAGTTAACTCATCATAAAAGATTGTTGGGTAATATGATAAAATGGCTTATCATTTAATTGCTAAGTGCAACTAAAAGGACAACTTAGGTTAGTCTCTTCTACCTATATAAACTTGGAAGTATATAAATAAGATTATCAAATGAATAAGTACATCAAGTTGAATGATAAAAGTTTATCTAATGGTCATTCATAAACAAGTGAATACATATTGAAGAACAAATACGTGGAAATAATGAAAACTAGTCAAGCAATGTAATTCCAGATCTTATGCCCATTTGTGCTTTACAGCGAGACTTCAATCCACAAGCATATATTAATGGTGGCTTCAACTCATTTATATATTTCAATTGAGAGACTCTTGACCCATTTACATATTTTAATCAAGGGCATTGGAGTGCGTATGAGATGATATAATATTTGATGTGCGGATATGGCTATAGTGTTTCACCTTAACGAAAGAGATTATAATTTGTGATAAAGCTTTATAGTTGGTGATAATTTGTAGATGCATGAGTCTGATGCTAACTCAAAGTTTGATAATTGGTGATAACTTTAAGTTTACTCTAATCTAAAGAGTAGAAGTTTGATAATTGGTGATAACTAGTTGATTGGTGAAACCCTAAAAGTTGGATAATTGATAACTAAAATTTGATAATTGGAGATATCTTACAATTAGTGTTAACTTAAATGTTCTTAATATTACATGATAGAATTCTTGAACAATTATGAATTCATGCACATCTATTATTGACCCACTGCACATTTGTACTCAATCTCCTATTACTATTTTCTTGATCTCCAATTATAGGTTGGATACTAACTTGCTTACACTATTGGTTATGTTTTTTCATATGATATATGTTTATTTGTCTGCTCTAATATTACTTTAAATCACATGTGCCATGCCGTATCATTTGTATAACTGAACTCCAGCGAGCTATGATAGATGTAAATTATTGTATATTTTTGAGATTTTAGAAAGTCCAAAATATAATGGTAGTCAAGATTCAATCAGATAATTCGTCTTGGTTAGTAACTCACTTGCTATATACTATTATTAAGTAATTAACCTTTTCAGATAAGCACAAATATTTAGTTTTGCTCACATAAAGGGCTAAGAACTTGATCAAGAACTTACATGAAAGCTTTAATATGGAACAATAATTCTTTAATTTGAAATTTTTACCAAAAATCCATCTTGGTTAATAACTCCAAGGTTTGAAATCTCAAACTGAGATGGGTTTCAGTCCCTACCCAGCTCAAAACATACCACCTGTGCCAAGTGCCAATACTGGAGGGTGTGTCAAACACCAAAAAAGAAGGGGGAAGGAAGAAGAGGAGGGGATAGAGAGGAAGAGGACTCAATGAATTGCTAGTGTTGGAAGGTGTTCCAAACACCATAAGAGAAGGAAAAGAGGAGAGGAAGAAGATATGGTGCATCATTAGTGTCACAGGGTGTGCCTAACACCAAGAAAGGAGGGAGATATGGTGGTTCACCAGTGACAAAAGGTGTATCAAACACAAGAAGACAAGGAAGGAAAGGAATAAGAAGATCCAATGATCTTTCGCATTGTTCATTGTTTTTAAAGACTCATGACAACTTTGCAAAGCTCGTGGAAGACTCATGTGCCTCAAGGGAAGCCTTTTGTGTGCCATCATCATCACAGATCGATCACTAAACAACCTTAATCATGGTGGAAGGGTTATCATCGTGAAAGTGTCACAAAGAGTCATTGTCATCACAGAAGGGGCATTAAATAGCCATTGTCATTGTGCAAGGTTTGCGATCATCATGGAAGGCTTGTTGACGAGCCATCACAAAAGGGTTGCCACCAATTTTGTCCATTGTTTCTAGAGGTTTAGAGGTTAAATCACTCATGGCAACTTAGTTGAGGGGTTTCTTCAATCTATTGTTTCGCATGTTGATCAGGAGGAGGAGAGAAATGTTTTGCTTATATTGACCAACAAAGATCAATATTTTATACCATGAGTAACTCAGTTGCTATTATACTATCATTCACTAATTAACCGTATCATAAAAGCAGATGTATTTAGTTTTCTCACAAAAAGGCCAATGAAAGTTGATCAAGCACTTGCAAGCAAGTTTTAATTTCAAACAATAATTGTTTAATATAATCTAAAGAACTTTGCTAACAAAAATAAAGTGACAATTTTCCACAGACCTTTTCTCAACATACGTACTTTAGAAACATCAATAAACACAGCACATGGAATAGACTTAAATCAAAGCAAGTATGGAAAATTGATGTGATATAAAATACGAAAACAATTAAAACCCTACATATGAGACATTTAGCACTAGGAACTATGAAGTTGAAAACATAATAAGCACATAAAAAAGATATCAGATCCACTTCCTGCTATAATAGAAAGTTCTGATGGAGTAAATATAACCTTCACAGCTGTTAGCCTGGTGATCTCATTTCCCATCCTATCAACAAGTATGGGAAGGCAAGCTGGTAGATCCTTTTGAAGGTTGTCACCAAAAGTCGATATCACAAGGCTCATGCAAGATATTGCACATTCTTTAACCTCCTGAATTAAATTAATATAAGTTAGATTCCTCCCCAACCAAATTGTTCTATAAACAACTGAGTTTTCATTTTTTATCTTAAATTAAATGATTTAATTTACATGTTTATCAAGTTAGCTTTGTGTTGTAAACTCGAAATCTAATTTATTAAAAAGAGAACTCAAGACAAGCAGATCTTATAAATATAATCATCTATTCGTAAATACATAGATGAGAAAAATTAGAATGCTAGTAATCAATTAATTAAATGAAAAAAATTTAAAAAAAAAGTAATCTTTGAATAGTTTCTTAATTTATAAATCTCATAAGAAGATTTCAGATCCTATGAGAAGCAGATGCCCAACATAAATTTGCTTCATTTTTTTTCAGGGTTTTTAGCTTGGAGACATTATAATATGATGAAAGGTCTTAAAAGAAAAGATATAGTATCTCACCAACCTGATCTTGATCTTGATTTGCCAAGCGAGCCAATATAGCACTATAGATAGGGCTAACATATGGTCTGAAGTCTGGCGTGGAAGTCTAGAAAAAGAGAAGCTCATTTTAACACCTCAGACAGCAGCCAATATTAGAAAATAGCATGTTACCTCAAAATTAGGGCGAAGTACACAAACTAATTCTCCGCAAACCCTTAAAGCTTCAGCAGTTACTTTATAGTATCTTTCACCAACAGCAGATAGAACAGGACTAGAGAGAGCCTGAAGTTGTGCTTTAATAAACGATAAAAGAATAGAACAGGAGTTGAATATTCAGCTTAGAAATTACTTTATAAGTCCCTTTACAAATAAGATGGTGGATGTTTACATAAGGTTGTGAAAATCACAACATAAGAACAGTAGAGTGTCAATAATTCTTATGTGTGGCTCTTGAAGGATTGTACAATCCAAATATACTGGTGAAGTTAGTTCTGCAAATAAAGGTTCAACGTTTTTTGTTTCTTTGTCAAATTTGGAAAATCCTGGAAAGGTAACCTCGATGCTCAGCCATGAAAACACATGACATGGGTTGGCATGAATCAGACCCTCGCCCTATCTTACTAGCAGAGGCATCCCAAATAATTAATATGCATGAGACTTTGTTAAGGTTAACTTAAAGTTGTAAGAATAGCATGTCTTAGATGAATTGACCTCATAAACTTAAAACAAAAGGTCATAATTGAATATTTTAAAACTAGCTGAATCAAGGGCTTAAATGTGTGCAACATATGTAAGAATGGTACAACCAATAGCTGATTGCCCCATTTTTAAAAACAAAACCACATAATACTTAAATATATGATATTTAGGTGTAACAATGAGCCCATAAACTGCAACTCACAATTTTTGTTACTTCTTCCCTGGCATGGTTTCCTCTTGCATCCATGACTCTAGTTTGATTTGGCACTTTAGATATTAGCTTGATATTCCGATATCACATGGGATAATATGATGCAAACTTGTTGATCATTGATGATTGAACAAGTAGCAGCAGCATGGCAAAGACTAGCTAGAAGAATACCTTGATGGTAAGATCAAATGGATAAGAAGAGGAGCTGTGCTTCAACGCATGCCAATGGGTGAATCTCCTAGCAACCTCGAGGAGGGCCAATCCAGCCTCCATTGTGCCCTTGACAAGTCAATCCTTCTCCATCTCAAGAAGCCTCAAATAAAGGAGGCACCTGAGGGAGAGTTTGAGAAATACAGAGTGATTAAGAAGTGAAGAGGCTTCCTAAGGACATAATCCATTGCAGCAGCGCCTAGCTGAACACTAAGATGGCTCACAAAAGTAATAAAGGGAGAGCTTGGTGGAAGGGTCAACCTGGGGACAAGGGATTTCATCATGGCAAGGCAGCAACTGGAGATGGATGCTAGTGGAAGAAGATTGTCGTGTTGCTCACAAGTGCACGAGAAGCCTGTATTCATGTGACTCTAAGCTTACATTACGCACAAATCTCCTAGCCATAAAGGGCTTTGATTACTCATACGTGTGTGAGACAAGAGAGAGAAAATGAGGAAATTGTCTGCCTCCCGGTTAAGGGAATACCTCTTTTTGGACAGCTCTTACTCATGTAAAGGGGCTCTGTGAACCCTAAAACTAGAACTGCTAATGTGGACAAAACCCAATAGACTAATCACCTATTGATCTACTATTTCTAACAGTCGCCACCAACACATCACTCTCATCATCCCCTATCACACAAACCCGTTACGCACAATCACAATAAAATCTAATTGACATCCATTTTGTGAACCATACTGGAATAACATTGAAGTGCATAAAAAAAATAAACTAAGCAACTTCCTACACCATATTTAAGGCCTTGGTTCCTACGAGGAAAGGAAACATCTAGAGAAAAGAAAAGTTATAGGAAAAGATTGGAAAACATTTCCCTAGATTTGATTTCCTTGGAGTGAAAGAAAAAGTGGAGTTTTCCTTCCAATTGTTTCTTTGGAGGAAATGAAAGACGGCGGGCAACTTAAATTTCAAAACTTTATTTGTTAAACACGCTTAAAAAAATATACAACAATAACAATCAAGCTTTATTCCACTAGATGGGATCGACTATATGGATCCTTCTACGTCATTGGGCTCTATCACCTACTATATCATCTTCTATGCTTAAATAAATTTGATCTTATTTTATTGTTGCTAACCAAATCTTTTTTGGTCTTCCTCTTCCACTTAAAAATATATATTTGAAAGAAAAAAAACAACTTTTCAAGGATGGATTTGAGCTCCATTACATGCAAACAATAGCTTCCCACCCACCCAAAATTGGGAAATATTTTCCCACTCTTTTCTTTCCAACCTATTTTTGCCAAAGGAAACATAGGAAGAGTCATGGGAAAATCTTTTTGCCACCTTCTTTCCATCAATATTTCCTTCTTCCTGTCTATATTTGTTTCCTTCATATGAAACATGCACTCAAGGAAGAGTCATGTCTTTTCCATTTAAACACATGACAACTCACATAAACCCAAAATAAAAATAGTTTTCTTTTACCTTGATGTACGGATGAAATACAGATGGTGAATGTGAAGCCATAACCAATCTGGTGAAAACAAGGGCCTCTATCTTTAAGTTTGAAGTTGAAGATTTGTCCTATATAAAGGAATAAAAAATTAGCAATGCAGGTCACAATAAATGATCCTTACAAGGAGAGACAGTATTGCACTAAAGCACCAAACAACAACTTACAGTTAAAGCCTTTTCAATCCCTGAAACAAGAGAGCTGATATGCTCAGCAAGACAATTAGGTAAGACAACAACAAGTTCTTTCAACACTGAGAATGCTCCAACCTAAATGCATATACTGCAAATTATCACTAAAAATACCAACACTAGCCATGACCTAATGTAGGAAGACATCTTACCTTTGTTTTAATAGATTTTTCACGGAGTTGTCTATTGATCGATTTCACAATTTTTGGCACTTCTTGATTCAACAACCATCGTGGACTGCAGAATCAATAAACCAACATCATGTAACATCAATAAACTAGATGAGAAGAATAGCATTAGTGGTTTGGGCAAGTTGAAGTGAAAATCTTAATTAGGTATAAGATAATAATGGAACAATGGAAAAGACATGCAGAAAATGAAATTTGAAATAGAAAGAAGGCAAACATATAATAAATTGTGGAAAGGAAATATTAAAATAATAAAATAAAGGAAAACATCTATGAAAAGATAGCAGTGCAAAATATCCTTTATATTCACAATAATGTGATTCAGTCGCTAATATCTTTTCATTTAAAAGTCATTGCAAAAGAAATTCCTTTTAATTTACTAAATCAACTTGTTAAATATGCCATGAGGTATGAATTAAGAACTGATCCATGTTAGATACTAGTCAGCAGTCAGATATGTACTAGTAGCAACCAACATATCAATGTTTATACAAGGTGGTACGAGTAGGCACCCAGGTGAAAATGAAAAAGAGGGTGGTGTGACTGCAATATGACGAAGCAAAAAACCAAAAAGAAAAGGTGGCGGCAAATGACAGTGTCGGAATCCAGAGAAGGCAAGAGAAAAGCCCAAAAAATCTGGAGACAAGTAGAGAAGGAGATAAGATAGATGATATAGAAAAAGGAAAGTGGGGATGAGGAGAGAAAATAAAAAGAAAAAGAAAAAACATTATAAACTGATATGATTTTATCAAAATAGAATGTATAAATAATTGCTGACTTGAATTAGGATTGCAAGGGATACCAGGTCTTCAAACTGAAATTTAAGAACATCAAAGTTGGTAAAGTGGCACTCAATATCCCAGAGACAGAATGTTCACCAACTATTCAATTAAAACATGCATTTAAAGTTGTCAGCAGACTTAAGATGGGAAAACAGATGACTGAGAAGGTTCAATAACGAATCCACTATCTAAAATTTACTTGTAAGTGATCTGACCAAATCTTATATTTGCAAAACTAAAGATGAACATATTGCATATGATAAACAGAACAAACCCAATTTAGCAAAGTTAGCATACGAGAACCAAATAAATAAAGAAGTGATGCTACTTGGATGATTTGATCTTTAGTTCATTTTAGCTCCACCTTGAATGTAAATTACAGATATTACTTTAACTGCACCTTGCAACTATAAAATACATCAACAGCGATCACAAGATACTCTTCAAATTCTCTAGCTTGAAAATTACAATGCAATTAGTTACTTGCCCTGACTCGTTAATGTCGACCTGTCCCTTTGACACATTAATTGCCAGTGTAGTGTAGCAACTCGATAAATGTGTTACATATGTCGATGTGAGAAAACAAGAATATTTATAGTTAAAGGACACATCAGCATATATTGCCTCTCCGAGAATGATTTTAGAAAAATTATAGGACCTTGAGATTCTCTCTCTTTATTTGAATTTTTCAATCAGCTTGGGGCATGCCTACAAATAAGATTAGGAACCATCTAGACCATAGGAAAGTGGGCAAAGTAACATTCATAAGAATACTGCCAAGTAAAAAATTATAAAGGAAATATTCATATCAATTTTCAAATACAAATACACACTTCAAATAAAGTCCAGATTCAAAACAGAATGTGATCCCATAGGAGAGAAGTATAAATAATTGTCTTTTTTTTTTTGATAGGGCAGAGCATATGAAGCTATCTTTTTCACACCTACAGAAGATCGTGTCCCATGACCTCTGATTTTTAGATTTTTCTGGCGAGGTTATCTCTGAATCCAGGTACATGTTTATGCTTTAGCTTTTATTTTGTTATTGCATGTTTGTTGTAGATTAGATGATAAAATTTTGAATTCAGATCGTTTGATTTGTTTTTTCATTTTCAAATTATATGCGGATACATGATCTATTAATGGATTGAGAGATCTATACATCTGTATTCACAGTGTTCCACAAGCAGATGATTGAACTTGAATAAGATGGGAGTGATATAAACTCTTTGAAATACTCCTGAATAAAGATGTGTACATTATCAGGAGATTGTTGGTTTATTAGAGTTGCCTTCTGAACCTTTGACAGGCTGGAAATTTCGGATGCTGTACGTAAATGATCTTAGGAAAATGAAATCACTGGCTCAAATGACATAAATACTCAATTTTTGATAAATTCTTGACACTTGAACGCAACTCACTATCAGGACCTCTGCATCCAGAAATTGGATACTTGAATTGTAAGCAGTTTCAGTAACTGCTGGCATACCTGCACACGCTGCAGTGCATTATGCGATGCCCTATGCCTTTATAACGGGAGGCATCTAAGTGATGAAAGGTGTGTAGAAAAGTGAGTTTTCTTATGCAGTGATGTTGCCGGAGTAGAGAGGAAGTGAGTGTTGACGGAGAACACCAAGGCACGGTGAAAATTTAATTCGTGGAATTGCAAGGGTGGTGTAGTAATCATCCTTTAGACAATGAGCAAGAGATCATAAGATCTCTCATCCCGATATCAACTCTATTGTTGGCTTAGTCAACCGATTCCAGTCAAATTCAGGACCGAGATACTGTAAGGCGATAAAGAGGATATTCAGATATCTGAAAGTGATAACGGATTATTATCTCTGTTATCAAGTATCAGATATAAGCCTGAAGGGTTATTCAGATGCAGATTGGGATGAGAACCTAGATGATAAAAAATCCACATCATGTTATACGTTATTGCTAAATGGTGGCGTCATCTTCTGGAACAGCAAGAAATAGGCTTGTGTAGCCTTGTCGATAATGGAAGCTGAATATGTGACATGTTCAATAGATGTGCAAGAAGCAGTCTGGTTGAGGAGGTTCCTAAAGCATCTGAAGATTACTGATGACAGTGGGAGTTCAGTGATTGTCTATTGTGACAATCAAGCTACAATAGCTTTTTTAAAAGATCTCAAATAATATAGCAAGGGTAAGCATATAGCTATAAAGTATAACTTTATAAGGAATATTGTGACTAAAAGGAAGGTGATTCTTGAATATATTCCTACGCATGCTATGCTTGCAGATCCTTTTACTAAGTCAATGACTAGAGAGCCATTTAATGAGCATGTAAAGTCTTTGAGACTTGAAGAATGTAACAAAATTTTATAATGACAATCATATATTGTTATTTGATTGTGTGATGTGTCATTCGGTGTATATATTTTTGTTACATTCATATGAGATCTCGGTGAGCATATTGGTAGGTAGTGATTGGTCCTCTCAGATGGACAATCATCTCTATTGGTTATGTATGAATAGAGATAAGACCGTTATTTACAGGACAACTTGTATGGTTGTAAATTGTTACATACCTATAAACTGGAGTCGCCTTGATAGTTATATCAAGATGAGATCATTTAGTGGAAAATGATCGAAGTAAATGAACTCACCATTTACTATATATGTTTAAAGCCAGATTTAGAATTCATGTGTTGAATTCAGGATTCGGCATTGTGAATGTCTAAATCGAAATATGTACGATGTTAATTTGAGAAAAACATACGCTCTTTATTGGTAAAGAAAAGAACATCATAACATGTGATTCATACCACATGTGCTAAAACGACAATAAAGGTAGTAGGATAATGGATCTTTGCTTCTCTACTATAT
>JBAMHZ010000008.1:4993904-5004366 GCA_037177395.1 Alpinia galanga | reverse complement strand
GCACTATAGCATAATTCTTGAACCCCTAGGGGATTAAATGGTGGATAATAGAGGTGCTCATGGATGAGTTGCTCACCATATCAAAATTATATATATATATACACACACACAACCCCGTGAGTGATGGTCATGAGGATTCGTCTATGTGCATTGTCGAAGTGCCTATGCATCGTTAGAGCAATGAGCATTATAGCCCAGCCCTTGAACCCATCAAAATCGCCGCCAACGTCCCTCTAGTTGGACCACAATCGGATTCCAATAGTAATTGGGTTGGAATCCAGCCAGGATCGAGTCGGAGTCAGAGTCTGACTATATCGTGGTCGGATTCCTATCACAGTTGAGCTGAAATTCGGTCACGATCCAATTGGACTCTAACTTCAGTTGGACCATGGTTGGACTCCTGCTCTGACCGAACTGTGGCTAGACTTTGACTTCGGCTAGACCATGACAAAATTTCGATTGGATCACAGTCAGAATCCATCTGAACAACAATGGGGGTGACAAGTGGCACTCGTGCTGAGGAGTTACTATATATTCCTCATTATTGTATATCGCACACAGTTGCTCAACATGAGTCATGTAGAATATCAATTTCGCGCATATGTGCGAAACTGATATCCTACACAACTTGTACGTGATGTACAGTAATAAGGATGCATAGTAACTCCTCACCGTGTGTGATGTGTTAAAGATGGATTTAAAAATTTTAAAAAATCAAATAAAATCAATTAAAATTACAATTTCTTACTTATGATCCCATCCTAATACGATGAAACAATGAGATAAATTTTATAAAGTCAATAGAATGAGACCTAAAAAATTTCCATGTGATGTACTAACACGTTAAGATTTAACTTATCAATTACTACAAGATTCATTTCAATACAAAAATTTATTATATTTATTTTTCCTCAAGTAATTACTAATTCTAATATATATTTATTTTTACATCAATGGAATATATGTCATAGTATTAATGAAAATTTAAAAGTATTTATTGATGCATCCGAATAACTTTTCAGTGTTTATTATCCTACTTCTCATTTAATTATGATGAATTTTTGTCACATAATTTTAATTTTAAATGAATATATTAATGATGAATTTTTATGTTCTTATATATTAACAATAAAAATAAAATGGAAAAACTATTTTTATTGTATTCCTGATATTTATTTAGTTACATTTTCTTTAAACCTTAGATTAAATTTAGATGTTTTATATGAAATATTAGTTATGTATTATAATGTTTTAATTTCAATAAAGATTTTTCTTCTCCTGATCCTAGTATTATAGTACAAAATATGATAAATAATTTATAAATAATATAGTTTAAAATATGGATTAGAAAGTAATGTATTGAAATTTTAAAATATAGTAGTAGTTATGTAAAACTTATAAAATATAACTTTTACTAAAATAATGAATGAAATGCCTACAAGAATTTTCAAAATTCAAATAAAAACTTAAGAATTATTTGACGACTTATTTTGATTTTAGTGATACATATAGTGAATTAAAATTTAATATTTTACGATGATACTCACAGAAGATCAAATTTTTTCTATCTTCTTCATCATCGTAAAAAAAATCTTAGCTTGTTTAGTGTCAATCATCATTGTAAAATAAACGTTTAGAGTTTTAGAGGAAACATATTAGACAAACGACGTTTTACTTTATCTCATGATTCTTTAGAAGCACAAACAATGCTTGATGATTAGATAATAGTAGAAAAAATAATATAAGAAATGCTATTTTACGAAGACGAAACAGAGGAGTTTGACACCGAAGGAACTATAACAATGAGAATAGAAAATGAAAATGAGTAATAATGCCACTTCCTGACTATAAAAAAAAAGGTAAAAAGGTAAAAAAAACTATATGAATTTTGATTCATCTAAATCCTAAGGAGATACATAGACAATTTAAATAAGCGCAAGTCTTTTTTATTATTATTTAATTTTTTAAATAATAAGATAAAAAATAAGAGAACCAGTAGGCTTTGATTCTCCTAAAATCTAAGGATACGTAGACAATTTAAATAAGTTTATTTTTTTTATTTATAATTTTTAAATGAAAAAATAATAATTTTGAATCATAAATTGGTAGTTCCAAATCATGAACCGACGATATCAAATTGTAAATTGAACCTTAAATCAACGATTCCGAACCATAAATCGTAATCATCTTAGACAATTAAAGTTAAGTATCAACTTTTTATGAACTGTCAATTCTAAAGCACGATCAGGTCTATTCTTAACTCTTGGAAGCAAATATAATTTGGTTATTATTCTAAAATGATTATTTCTAAATATGGAACCGTCATATTAGTCGTTCCCCTCAATTATCTTTATCAAGAAGGAGAGTAAATTATGAACTCAAATGACAAACGTAAAGAAGAGAATCAGATGATAACCATAATTATGACCTTTTATGGGGATTAACTCCTATATATTACAGGTAAATTTATGTGTACCGGTAAATTGAGCTAGCCCCATGGACTAAAATAATAGTTTTTAAAAAATATAGAACCGCCACATTAGTGATTTCCCACCGTTATTCCTACGTGTGGAGGGGGTAAATCAGGAACCCAGGGCTAAAATAATAGTTTTTAAAAAATGAATTTTAGTTGGTCCAATTTGAGCCAAATTGGACCATATAATGACCGAGCCGGAGTCTTCCCGGCAGCCGAATCCCTCGTAGCAGGTCCGTGGAGCTCGAGCCTCAGCGGGAGAGGAAAAGCTCAAGTAAACTCTCAGGTGCGCGTCCCCGCTCTCCTCTCTCTCTCGCTCCTGCCCATCTCCGGGGCCCCAATGGCGAAGCCTCGGAAGCAGAAGAACGAAGAGCAAAAGACCGAGAGCTCGGGAGTTGTTGTCCTCCACCAGAAGCTCTGCGTCTCGGTCGACATGGAGAAGAGACGAATATTCGGGTAAGATAGGTCTTTATCTCTTACATCTTTTTCTTTTCCATGCTCTTATCTTAAATCTGAGCTTCTTGGTTCTAGAATGACTCTTTAAAGATGCTCACTATTCCTTTCTAGGGTTTTATTAGTTGCTCTCCAAGGTTTGTTTGATTATGGTGAATCCTGATCTTTTTAGTGTTGAACCCGCTGCAGATAACCTAGTAGAGTTCCTTCCTTTGTTTTTGACTCTTTGCAACATTGCCCCTCGTCTTCTTGAAGACATTGGGAAAGGATAATTTTTGTGATATTTTTCCGGCCTTCCATTGTTATGTTCGAAGAATTACTTTATTTTCATATTTTTACATCAAGCGGAGTAAGCTAAGTTGTCGTGGCTGGACTTCAAAATTAGACGATGGAAATACTCTATAATATTGATATTTGGCTGTCAAGGACATTTTTCTTTCTTACACTAAGAGAGAGTATTATAGAAATGCCTCGCTTAAACTCCAAATTTATGTGATTTTTTTTTGCTTTTTAAAAATTTAGTACTCCATCTTCCTCATCTCAATCAATGTTTGGTTTACAAATCAGGATGCATTTCCTTTAAAATTGTTTGGCTTGGCTAGTGGTTCCATTGTCATACAAGGCTAAACCAAATTTGATTTTGTTAGGTCAAGTATTTCTTTGTTTGTTAAATATTTGACTACTATACCTTGTATTTTTCTTTCTTATATACAGCTTCATTCATTTTCATGTGATCTCTGCCTAAAGTTGTTTTTTTCTCTCTGTTGCCCAACATTTATTAGTGTTATGAGGATTTGAATCACCATATATTTTGTTAGCATAATTTTGAATGGATTGTTTCTCCCTCTTTTTTCTAGAGACAAGTTATCATGACTTTAGGCTATTTTTTATATTTAGTTCATAAAAAAATAGGTACAAATCATGTTGGTTGCATGATGAATGAAGTATGCCCTTGAAAACCTATTTTGAATATTGAAAATTATGTTGTTTAAAAATAATAGTTTACTTTTAATATTAGTTTGAGTGAGCTTAAAGAAACTTCAAAGCAAATAAAGCTAGGTAAACAAGCTTAAATGACACTTCTTCTGAAGTTTGAAAGAATTTAGGATATAAATGTATTAATTATCTTTTTAAAAGGATTATTAAAGGTAAAACCTAATGTGTTAAAACATGTCAAAATATTTAAGATTGTGTTACTTTATATGATTGTATCATCATCATAATTATCAAGTTGTGTTTGCCAAATTACAAGGATGGCAATTATAAATCTTATCCCTTTATTAAGCTCTATTACTAAACTTGTAATATTTAAATCATATAAGTCAAATTTTTTTATCGCATTTATTTTCTTTTTAATCCCATTCTACTCTTTGTACTTGCTACTCTAATTAATTCAACACTTCTTAGTCTTTAAACACATTCACACTCCATACCTTTTTAACTATCAGTTTATCATCTATTAAAACTGCACCTAATTTCTCTCAAATATTAGTATTTTTTATTTTAATTTGATTTCACGCATCTATTTTATCCTTCCATATGTGCTATATTAATTTTTTTGTACTTGTTGTTTCTTAATAATCCAAAACTCCAATTTATAATGCACGATGGGTCATATTACTATCTTACAATTTTTTTTTTTCTGGTAGAAGCTGTGCAGGATGATCATGATTCTCATCTCTTTTTTCTGGTCATATCACCTATTGATGATATCCTCATTAATACCATCTCATTGAATAATAAATCCATATAATCTAAAATTCTTATGTGCATAAGTTTGATGCTCATGCATTTTAACTATTCCATGAATTCGGTGATACTTCTATGTTATTGTACTTCTCATATTCAATTTGTTAGATTGTGAAGCTTTCTCAATAATTCAAGATTCAAATCTAGTGTAATTACACTTATCAGATAATATAATATTTCTGCTCTAACACGGGCAACAAATAGCTGATCCATTACACAATTCATATTCAAAAGGAAAGGTTAGGTTTAAGAGAATTATATTTCCAAGCTTGAACTGAATCTAGGTTTACTCAATTTGGGCAAAAAATTTTGTTCAATAATGCTTAACTTTGATTTAAAATTTTTTGATTGTTTTTCCATAAATTTATTTTTGATTTATGTTTCAATTAAATTAGTCACCCATTCTCATCGCACTCCTCACTATTGATATCAGTTTCTTCTTTATCAATGCCCCCACTTGTCAAGGGACCAACAATCCTAGATAGCCCCCTTGCTTGAGAGAGCTCTTTAGCTCTTGATGCTTCTGCAACTACATTCCATATCAAGTCTCCTCAAGATACGACTACTAAATTCTCACTCATCCATTCTCTAGCATGACTAGCCAATGACATCTTTTGCATTTGGGGGATCTCTCTGCTTTTTATTTTGAAGATTTTGCAAGTTGCATTAATTTGGATAGATTGGATCACACACACACGCACACACAAAAGAAAATATCTATTTGTTACTTGTTAATGGTAACAAAATTATTTAAGATAACAATTTGAAGTTGCTAGGATAAACTTACCCTCTGGAATACACTTTATTTCTTTTGCACACACAGAGTTATTTGTTTGTCTATGAATCTTGATTGCCATTGATCTTTAATTGGGAGACTTGAATCCAAATTTTGACCATAAATATTATTTTAGCTATAGTTATTGAAATTTAATTAACATTCAGGAGGTGCTATTTTTCTTCCCCTCACACATTCTTTCTTCTTGCTTACTTCTTGCACGAAAGAACAACTGGTTTCCTAATTTTTTTCCACTCTTGCTTATCTTATCATAGAGAAATTGACTACCAAGGCACCCTTGTGTCTTGGTCTCCATCCAGTAAAACCCTCTACCAAGGCACCCTTGTGTCTTGGTCTCCATCCAGTAAAACCCTCTTCATCGGTGCTTGCCCTTCCTACCTCACTGACACCTATATTGGTGTGTCACTCATGACACTTTATCCTCGATGATCTATTTATTTTCTTTCACCTATCACACAATAGAGTAGTCGACAACTAAT
Organism: Alpinia galanga; assembly: GCA_037177395.1. Taxonomy (NCBI): domain Eukaryota; kingdom Viridiplantae; phylum Streptophyta; class Magnoliopsida; order Zingiberales; family Zingiberaceae; genus Alpinia; species Alpinia galanga. The sequence continues at coordinate 4,998,416 of JBAMHZ010000008.1, read as the reverse complement.
GTACTGTGTATCTCAAGCTCCATTCGTTGAAACCCCTCAGTCATGCTTGCCTATCCATATGATGTCAGCATCCTATGCCAGCATGTTGATTATGCCATTTGATCCTTGTCAGCTTGTTAGGTGCTTCATTACTACTTTGTTCGCCATCCTCTCCTCCTAAGTTCCTCATTCCTTGTTGGCTTCAATATGGTTGCACTCCTTGGCAACTTTTATATTTTGTCTATTTGAAAGGAGGAAAGGGGAAAGAAAGAAAAAGTATTGTGGGATGACACAAGTGAGATGTTTTCTTTATGTTGTTCGCTTGAAATGAGAGGGGAGGATAGGCAATGGGAGAAAATGACAAATTTCACCATTTGATTTTGCCATTTCAAAGACATGAATAGTTAAACATTTCAAATCAACACTCATCTGTTTCCCCTCTCCACTCATTTTTAAAGGAATTAAAAGTGGAGAAAGAGAGCCAATTTCTTCCTTTCGTTTTGCTCATATTTTGCTCGTTCACCAAAGTAGACAAGGGAAATGATCACTTCCCCTCTTCCCTTCTTCCATTTGTACTCCCTCTCAAGTAGACACTATTAGTCTTGCATTGTGATGCCAAGCGTTTGTTCTGTGGTCGAGGGATTTCCCTTTGTTTCCCTTTGGCTAGTGCCCGCAGGAGGCCACTTCTATACCTGTCCCACACGTGACTATTTCCCTCTCTTTCTTTTGTTGATGGCCATTCATAATCCCTCCCTTACCTCCTCTCTCTCTCTCTCTCTCTACCCCCCTTTACAAAAATCTATATGCACTGCCCAAGTGTGTCCTCTAGTGAGAACTTCCACCTCATGTTATGTTCTATCGGATTATGCTATCAGCACTATTTCTCTCTTGTAGCCATATGTGAAGTTGTTGAGTTGTTTGTTAGCACACTTAAGATTACATCACATCATCATCATCAAGCAATATTTTCCCTAATTATTTAGGGCTACTATATGAATCTTACCCTTTAATTAAGCTCTATGTAAAGCTATATCATTGGTTATATTCAAATCAATTAAATTATTTTTTTATTATATTGATTAATGATTCTCAGAAGGAGAGCCTTGGCGCAATGGTAAAATTGCTGCTTTGTGACATAAAAGTCATGAGTTCAAATCCTGGAAACAACCTCTTGCAAAAAAAAAAGCAGAGTAAGACTGCGTACAATGAATCCTTCCCCGGAACCTCGCATGACGGGAGCTTCATGCACTGGGCTGCCCTTTATTGATTAATGATTCTCTAGTTTCTCTTGACTCCTTATAGCTTCAACTCTAATTGATTTATCCGTTCTAAGTCTAGATTCTCTTTCACATTTTTAAACCTTCTTAACATATTTTCTTTTCTTGTTTTATCATCTAATATTGCAAATAAAGTTTCAAATTGTGTAGATCGACATGAGTAAAATTTGCCATTTTATTCATTGATAGACATGCGAGACAATATTGACATCAAGGCTATCTCGCTTTCTTGAGCAATGATGATCATGGGTGTTGGAAATGGAGAGATAAGAGGAAGAGAGATTGGGAGAGAGACTTATGAGGGAGTAGAGCTGCTGGAAGAGTGAAAAGGAGATTAGGGGCTTACTGGAAAATGACACTCACATGTGACTGTGGGACTATCATAGTGCAATTGTGCCCTTAATAGTTGGGCCCAGCTTAACCTTGAGTTTTGATATTTGAGTAAAGGGTTTAAGTTAGAATTACTTGTGTATGATATGTGTATGAAGTCATGCAAAGATGACGAATCCAAATCTATTAGAGATCTGATAAAGATATTTTGGGACATATGAGGGATTGTTAAACGAGGAGCATTGTAGTATAATTCATCCAGAGAAGGTAAACTTTGTAGGTGAAGAGTGAAGGATGCCACATAGAGTGAGTTGAGGGTTCGATGCATTTGAGGGATAAGTAATTTGATGCGAAACCACCTTGCAGGTGAAGTTGAGTTGCAAGGTCAACTTTTTAGTGAATTGAGAAACTTATAACCCTAGAGAGGGTAATACTTAAAGATTTGACTATTTAGATGCTTGTAGTCGATAATCCAATAGATGAAGGGTAGGATTCAATCAACTAAGTAATTGAGTTACGCCGATCAATTATGGGCCGAAATACTTTTGTTTGTAGCTGAGCCAACTTAGTAGCCAACTGATGACATAATTTCGTTGATTGGTGATATTATTCAATCGACTGATGACTCAACCAAAAAGTTGGAGGAAGCTGTTGAACTCACAAAGTCGAGTGCAACAATTAGATGATCTAAGGTTTACAATGAAGCAATCAGTTGACCGTGGAAGCCAATAAATTGAGGTAGCCGTTGATAAATGAAAGATTATATGATTAGGAAAATATTCAATTTCAATTGATGGTTGATATAGTTGACTCATTAGTGACAGAATAATTGAATAAAAAGTAATTTAAAGGAATAATAAAGAGAGCATTCAAATGCTTTCATTTGCCTTTTGCTATGATTCTTCTTAGCTCTCATCATATACTTTTAGCTTCATTTGTTCCACATCTTCTAAATAAAATTGGTTGAGAATGAAAAAGCTAGCAGGTTTTTGGGAGGAGCAGTTAGGATTCGACATGATACTTTGATTAAATTCAAATTTATTTGATTATAACAACAATAATTAAGCCTTTGTCCCATTAAGTGAGGTTGATTATATGGATCCTTTAACATCATTCGGCTTGATCGCCTATATTATTATCATCATCTATATTTAAATGAAATTTATCCTATTTCAACGATGCTAATAAATCTTCTTTGGTCTTCCTCTTTCTCGATTAATATGTGCATTTATTACAGTCTCATATTGCTTAATTTGGGCTTTTATTGGTCACCTAACTCTCATAATTTTACCTCAATAGGTACAATCCTTGATTTTTCACTGATTTTTTTTATTTCTTATCCCATCTATTTTGCATATCCGCATATTCACTTAAATATTTCATTTTTACGACTCTCATCTTCTGCTCGTATACTTGCTTCATAGCCTAACATTCAGATCCATATAATATATCTAACTGTTGTTCTATAAAATTTTCTTTTATGCTTTAGAGATATCTTACGATTATAAAGAATATTTGGCGTCTTTCTCCAATTTAACCATCCTATTTATATCTTTTATAAAACATCTCTATTAATCCTCTATCCTTTTGCAAAAATGATTCTAGATATTTAAAATTTTAAATACAAGGAACTTATTATCATCTAACTTAACAATTGTCTTACTATGTAACTACTACTAAACTTAAATTTCATATTTTATTTTTATTCTATTAAGCTTAAAATCTTCAGGTATCTCCTGCCATGATTTGAGCTCAACATTTACTCTTTTACGAGTCTCATCGATCAAAATAATATCATATGCAAATAGTATGCACCAAGTAACATATCTTAGATTTGTTTAGTAAGTTCATTTATAACTAGTGTAAAAAATATGAATTTAAAGTTGATTCTTAATGTAATCTTATTTTTAGAAGAAACATTTCGGTTAATCCGCTTAGAGCCTTCACTTTTATCATTACATTGTCATATATATCCTTAAGTAACATACGCTATGCTAACACATTTCTTTTCTAGAATTCTTTACGTAATTTCTTTTTAAATTTTGTCATAAGCTTTTTTGTTGACCACACCTAGTGGAATAAAACTTGCTTATTGTTGTATTCTGTCGTAAGCTTTTTTCTAAATCAATGAATATCATGTATAAGTCTTGTTTTTTTTCTTGATATTTTTTAATCAATTGTCTAAGAAGATATATAATTTCTATTGTCGATCTTTTAGGTACAAGTCTAAATTAATTTTCGATCACCTTGGTTCTTTTTATGGCTTAAAATCTCGATCCATGCCGGATGGTATGGGTGAAATTTGCCATTTCGCTTGTCGCTTAGCATTGGTACCAACATTAGTACCACAGGGCACCACGACAACTTCATAAGGTCGTGGATTCGCGGGGTCACGGGGGCACGAGGGTGCTGCAATACCTACAACGACTCTATGGGATTGCTGCGTGACCTTTGTTGTATTGCGGTGACTCTGCAACCCCACGGAGGTCGCAGTTGGATCACGATGCCTTCACGACCCCATGGCGGTCGCGGAGGGATTGCGACTCCCCACAACCTTGCAGAGGTGGCAGCGAAATCGCCACGTGACCTCTATTGGGTCAAAGAGGTGTTGTATATATTTTTCTTTTTTTTAAATTATTTTTTGTATTTTTAATTTTTTAAATATTTAAGTTAAGATTTTTATTTTTAAATAATATATTTTATATTTAAAAAGTACTAAAATCGTATCGGCACAATTCGATATGGTATCGAAACTATATTAGTTTGGTCATGAATCAAAATCTTGGCATGGGTCGAGAATTTTAAATCATGGTTTTCTTAATCTTTTTTCTATTATTTTTTTCTTCTTCTAAAGTTTCATGATATAGCCTTATAGTAATCCTTATAATTCACAACATTTTGTACGTCTCTTTGTTTTTATATAGGG
>JBAMHZ010000008.1:4961094-4971236 GCA_037177395.1 Alpinia galanga | reverse complement strand
CTAGGGTTTTCTTGTAGTTTGTTGGGATTAGTGCTAACCAAAGTTTAAAATCTTGATTCGTGCTAGGTGGTATGGGCAAAATTTGTCATTCCGCCCAACACATATACGAGGTCGCTAGGGGGTCTCAGAGGTTGCTGCAACCTTTGCAGGGGTAGCAGCAGGATTGCGACGCCTCCATGACCCCCTCTGTGCCTTTTTCTTTTAATTTTTTTTGTATTTTATTTTTTTTAATATTTAAATTATAATTTTTGTTTTTAATTAATATATTTTATATTTAAAAAATACTGAAACATATTGGTACGACATGATACAGTATCAAAATCGTATTATTCTGATCGCAGATCGAAACTTTAGCACGGGTTGAGATTTTAAACCATGATACTGATTGCTAAGCGAGTTGTCTTAGAAGTGAGCTTTCCATGGGGTCTCGTTGACAGTGAGAGCGACATGAGCAACAATGAATATGTGCAGCACAATATTTGTGCAATGATGGAGTAAGATGAGTAATTTTGTGTATGCTAAGTTGGAGCCTAGTATGACACAACGCAAGATAGATCTGTGTTCCTCAGTTGATCATCTTACAATTTGGCATATGTGACATTCTGCATTCCCACGAGAATGGAGAGAGAATATGAAGTAGAAAATTTTGTAACATTATATAATACGTAGAACAATGGGATGAATGGTTCTTTGACAGCCTTTTACAATAACATGATCTCAATATGAACCTGATAACTTAGGTTAGGCTTTCAAGAGATAGTCAAAGTATAAATAAATTAAATAGCCTTGGTTTAAGAAAACCGTATTTCAGACCCTCAGTTTTATTTTATTAGAACCGTTTCATCTTAACTAGATCTACTTTATTTGCATCAACTACTCATTGTTTGTTTATGTTTTTCGTTTGTGTTGGTGTACTGCACTGGTTTACTCACTGGAATTTCACCTGGATATGTAATTAAACGTTTTTTCTATAACGAGAGGAATATGTGTAAAGTATACTAAATATTTATCATATGTTTATTTGGTTTCAAGTACCATGTTTAACACATACTCTGGTATCATGCTGTGATTCTGATATTTAATCTCTTGTATGGGGATTTCTTTGGGCATAATTTAATGGACACCATTTGTAGTATTCTCTTGATCTTTTGTATTTAGCTGTCATTTTCTACTGTACAGTTCAGACACCTTGCTAACAAAGTTGGAAATTTGGAGCGTCCCTTCCTAAAAGAGTTCTTCCCACGTTGGGTGGAATCCTGTGGATGCCCTATCTTGCGGTACAAGAAAACAATATTTTTTCTTTTTGTTCATTCAGCTTTCTTCCTTTCAATTTCACAATCTATTATCTTACTTTGATTGTTGTTTGAAGTATGGGTCTCTCTTATAACAAACGAAGAAATATGATTGAGCTAGCTGTCATCCGAGGGTGCACAGCGAAGCCAACCTCAGCTTTTGCATGTGGTCAAGATGATGAAAATCGAGAAAGTGACATTGGTTGGCCTGGAATGATGAGTGTTCGCGTTCATGAACTTGATGGAGTGTATGATCATCCAGTTCTGCCTATGGCTGGTGAGGTGTGTCAGTTGATTGAGATACAGTGCCATGCCAAATTAGCTGCAAAGCGTTTCCAGAAGCCAAAGAAAGGTTCTAAACCTGATGGCTCTGATGACAATGCTGATGCCACTTCAACTCAGGATATCCGCAGTGGGTCTGTTATTTAATGTCTCTTTGGTTTGTCAATCTGTTTACATTTTGCTTTCTGTCTAGTTAATGAATGTTTTTCTGTTCCAGTATTGAATCACCTTTGCTGTGGGTCCGAGTGGATCCTGAAATGGAATATCTTGCAGAAACGCAATTTTATCAACCTGTTCAGATGTGGGTAAGGGAATTTTGATATAAGGCTGACGTTCTCTTGAATTTCTGTCGCAGGGTGTAGGGTTTCTATTTCGGTAAACCTTTAATTCTCAATCTACTGGCATAATGAATGTGCTTTCTTCTAGTTTTGGAATCTAGCTGCAAGTTTACTGGTCAGTTATTGCAAGAGCAGTGTAGCTATTTTGAAAATAAATGATTCTCTCTCTCTCTCTTATTCTTAAAATTTTTGGACTGATTGATACAGTCATGCTTCTGGAAGCAATTCAATTGTTTCTTGCTCATGCAAGCTCGTAGTGCATGGGAAGATGTGGAAGAAATGGAAATGCCAATGTCTAGTATTAATTTTGTTACATGTATTATTGCATGAGAAAAACTTTATAAACTAGCACCAGTTTGTCAAATATTTATTTAACAGCTGCTACACACTTCAATCTTGAATTAGTATACAACATACTGATTCATGCTGATCCTTAAAGTTGCAATATTCAAGAAAGATGTATGCTTATCATGATTGTTTATTATCTACTTTTCATGCCTGTAAATCCATATATTTAATTGATCTATCTTCATCTGCAGTTCTCCTAAATTGTTTGCGATTGTACATTTCTTTCATCAATTTGCTTATCTTTTTCTGGTGTCCTACTGATGCACGTTTGTTTCTGATGTTAACAACCATTAATTTCCATGAATTAGAGCATATTTTAAATCCTTATTTTTGCAATGAACTTAGCATCATATTTATTCACTTGTTTTTTTTTTTTAAATTTTTGCCAGATCAATCAATTAGAGAAGGACAAGGATGTTATTGCTCAATCACATGCAATTTCAATGTTGAAAATACTACCACAAGTTTCTTTTGCTGTTGTTAATGCTCTTAATAGCTTCCTAAATGATTCAAAGGTCATGACCACATCCCATGAATTATTTGTTATTTGTAATAAACCTATTCTTTATTTTCAACAATTATTTGGTGCAGGCATTTTGGAGAGTTAGGATAGAAGCGGCATATGCATTGGCACATACTACATCTTCGGTAATATTTCTTTTAGCTCTATCATTGCTAAGTTGACAGTGGACATTTTTGTTCATCATTTTTCCACCACTTGTTTGTCTTAACATCAATATATTTGTATGTTTGTACTTCTTTTGGATTGTTGTTTATTTCTACATAAATAAGCATGCATGAACTTCATTCACTTTAAATTGACCTTACTGTTAGTGCTTGTTTTTTTGCATATTCAAATTAACCTCACAGATAATTTTGTACTCATTTGTTCCATCATAGAAGTAACTGGACTTGATATAAGGGGGAAGATGGTAAGGCATAGTTTAATGATCCATTTATAAATGTCATTGCATGAGTTGGTTGATCAGTTGTATGAAGGTTTGAATATCTTTTAATGTTCTTAAAATTGGTTTTTGATACAAGCACAATACTTTTTTTGATAGCTATTTCGACCCGTATGCTTTCAGCAATTGACATAATCAGAATATAGAAAATGCTTGCAAATACATATCAATTGCGAGCAGTGTATCATTATTAGTGATGAATGGTCTCTTGGTTACTTTTACCATGGGTTTATTCTTTTTTCTGTGTGTGTGTTTAATATTTATATTTAAGGTAACCCTTTTAATGGTGCACAAAATTATATGCCATATTTCAACTTGGTATATGAGCTAATTATTGTCTAAGTGCAAAAACTTTCAATTTAGCTCATGGTTGTGGCTGTTAAATAATTCAATGAAGAAGATGTGAAGCAAACCAAAACTTGATTAGGATATGAATCAATATTTTTTATCTTATTTTTGCTAATATGCTTCAAATTATATTTCTACCTCTCTCCATCCTCACAACCTCCCCTCACTTTATTTTGCCCCTTCTTCGTCTCAAGTAAATAGTACCACTACCTATCATAGGGTAGTGATAGTCCTTCGATTTCAGATAGCTTCTCCAAAGTGATGTGTCTTGTGAGGAGCATGCTATTTGTGAGGCAACACATGATTGCCCGTGTGTTATAGTGGTAGGCTTTGTGACATAGAGAAGAGAAAAAAGATGCGGAGAGCAAAGAAAGACACAAATGATGGAGGAATGAGAAAATGATATTGAGAAATAAGGATATAAAAAATAAGATAAAATTTTGACATGAAAATGCTGATGAGTCCTAGTCATCTTTTCAACATCATTGTCACCAAGTTATATAAGTCCCAATTATTTAGGTTGATTACAATAGATCTTATCCATCTGATCCAGTGCCCATAGGCTTAAAATATTAGTAACAATTAAATATATTATATCATTTTACGAGTAATATTCAATCCTTTTGAATCATGGAGCCTGGATGTTGGGCCCATGTGACTACATTTGGGCATGGTGATGCAAATAAGTCTGGAAGTGTTAAATAAAATAGGTCTAGTAAGATAATCGGTTTAGAACTAATTTAAACGTCTACTATTTCTAGCAATTCTTTATTTATATGAGTCTTAGAAAACTGAGTTATTTTAGGACGTCTAAGATGGCTCTCCACATATTAGATAAGTCAATACAAAATTTACTTGAAGATTCTCTCTTTTCTTTCACAAGATCAAGGCACACAACCCCACCCCACGAATTCATATGTTGAGCCTCACAAATTTATTTCCCATCACATATGAGACCCATGAAATTGCTAATCGAGTCACAACCCTATTTGTGCTGGGTCAAGTGATGTTGTGGTTCTACCTTCCTTCCTACCCTGGATCTACTATGTTCTTCTATTATTATGTACAAATTCCCAAGAGATGTGCCCTTTCTCCTTTACCATTGCAATCAAACCAATCTGCTGCTCAGGGACACCGCTGCCCAATACTTTTTTTATATTTTATTATTATCTTCTCTCTATACCTGATCTTACTGTTATAACCTTCATTCCCATTATCTTCCCCTCATTTCATGAAGAACATCTTACATACAATCCTATTCCTCATGATCCTTATTCCACTGAGAACCATTTTGTGATTCCTCATTCATTGCCAATTTTTGATTCCACCTCTCGAATTTTTGATTCCTACATTAATTTGGTTGCATCTCAGTTTGCTAGTCTGATGTATTTTAAATCAAACTCTGCCGGTGGTCTCATACAGTAGTTGTAAAACATAGCTGGTCTTGGACAGCAGCCGTTGGATAAGATTGTTGCCAATCTCATTTAGTCGATGACTACCACCCTTCATGTCATCAAACTTTGAGGATTGTGGTACCTTTGGATGCCCTCCACCACCAGCATGATTTTTCTCACACTTGGCTTGCGTTAGACAACCTATGTGGTTGGAGTAATTGTTGATTGACCATCAATTTGCCAGTCCACTTAAGTTGCATTGCCTGGAGAGAGTCATGTATCATGACCTTAGAATTGGGTCACCCTAAATAAAAACAAACAGTAATTACTTATAAAAAATGTAAAATTAAAGGTGGGCTTCACTAATTTACAAACCAATTTTTGGGATTCATTGCCAAATTTCTGTTCCCCAACCCAATATAAATTACTATTTAGAATCCATATTCAGTGCAAGTCAAATTACAAATTCGCAAGAGAGAAGAAATTTTACCCAGTGCAACTTTTTGCTATCTTATTGGATGTAATCACAATGCATTTTCAAAAATTTTAACAATGAAAGCCTTTCAGGCCTCAATAAAAGCCTTTTGGTTCTTCAAATCAGAAATTGTTCTAATGTTGCACAATTTTAAAGCAAAACATGTCCAAGTTTATAGAGAACTGTAGCTCTCTTTTTCTCATTGCTCATTCCGGTTCTGTAACAAGGTTGAATACATTATAAGAGTAAATTATTGTGAAATGAAAGTAGCATACATGTGACTAAAGTTAAAATGGTTGTAAAAAATTTTAATTCTAAAGATTGGGATGAAAAATTAATAAAAAAATATAAAAAGAATTTAAACATGTATTAGCATTCTAATTAACTATTAACTAAACAACTAATTACAAATTAAAAATTACTACTAATATTAAGCAAAATTAATTACGTTACTATTAATAATTCAATTAAATAAGTATGAAAATTGTAGTAGCACGATGTGATACGGTACTAGAATTATATCATTTTAGTCAAAGATTGAAATTTTGTTATAGCTCAAGATTTTGAATCTTGGTTCTAACTCTTATTGTTTTCACACATCACTACCTAGCCTATAACTTGTCAAATCAATGCAAAGAGGGATATTAATACTGCAACACAAGGTAGACAATGAGGCCACATCACATTGATGAAACTATTGTTTGTTGCTGATGATGCAGACAAAAAGTGTGCTTCTAGTTGAAGGGATGAAGGATTAAAGATAAATCATGGTCAAAGAGGATTAGGGTGATGAAGTTATCACTTTCACAAAGCTTGCCACAATAGTTGCTGAATATTGATGCTTTACATAGGGCTTGACTGATGTAAGAACCACTCAGTCTGTGAGAGGAAAGGAGCAATATTCAGTGTTGATGCGAGAAGAAGTCACCAGAGTGCTTGAGATGGAGGATGGGCTTGTGATGTTGAGATAGGATGGCATAATAATCTTGTCTGCAAGGATCTAAGCACTAAACCAGTTGAACTAGTTTGAAGGTTGAACTAGATTGAGTGTTAGAGACCTAGGGATTCAGTTGTAAGTATCACATGTCACAAGGTGAAAAGCATAATGTTAAAATGATAAATACATATATATACAGAGAGGACTTCCGAGGGGTCTCCTACCATATAATTGAGGAAATTATTTTTTTGCATTTATAAGCCCTCATAGGTGCTCCTCGAAAGCTTCATGTCCACTTGATCATCTCAAACTGTGAGAAAATTGGCTCTATTGCTTATTTATGTAACTTGCATATAGAATAGTCCAGTTTTTTGTGTAGAGGATTTGCTAACTTACTGGAAGATATATGAGCCTCTATATTTATTTGTTGATACTTTTCCACTAGTAGTTCTCATAGACTTAGTGCCAGATCTATCATTTCCAAACATTGAGGAAACACTTGAGATTCAAATAAACTTTCCACATCTTAGTACATTGTAGTATTATCCAAGGTTTAAAACCTCGACCTGCGGTGAGGTTTTAGTCTGCGGCCAGAATGATACAGTTTTGGTACCGTAGCATACGTGCTGATACTGTTTTGATACATTTTTCTATTTTTTAAACATTAATATTTAATTATTTTAAATGCTCATTTGTTTGATTTCAGGTGTTTATTGTTAAGTATATTTCGATTTCTTCTCACGAAATGATTGATATTCAAAGGATAAAAGTAAATAAATATATTTTTTTTAAAGAAAATTGATATATCATTAACTTAAATTAAAAATGATACATCATAACATGTTATTTTATTAATACCAAAAAGAGTGTCGTGAATAAGATAAAAGCATTGGTTCTTGCAAATTATGCTTAGATCAACCCCATAATTCTCTAATGCCCAAATCAAATAATTATCCCATGACATGGAATATTGATATCGATTTCTCCATATATCCATCAGTGTGCTTTGATTCACCACTAGAAGTTGGACTAGAACTGGTGCCACTGGAATCGGAACTGGTATAGGTATAAGATAAAGATAAACATACATCCCCCAGCTCGGATATGATTGATCTGATGTATTTGAGAGGTGTCCTAAGATAATTTCCATAGAAGTTTAATTAATAAATTCACAATTTGGGTGTACATTTATTATATATTTGATAGGATCTTAAACTCATTTATTGAATGTCCATAATACGAAACATAGCTGTAGAGAAATTGTGATTGGATCATAATTAGTGGGTATCTCATCATGTGTAATTATGTAAGTATTGAAACTGTCCCTAGTCGATGAATTGATGAGACTAGACATCATCAATTCTATGAGACTAGCACATGTTATGCTCCTTGGTTTATCTAAGCATTCGGTACTCTCTGAATGGAAGCATATGGATGCTAAGAGTGAACATGTGGATGCTAGTTAAGGGTAAATAGTTCATTAGAGTAACCTGCCATGAGACTTCATATTGTTCTTAATGTCGTTGAAGATCTAATTGCAGCTTGAGTGCAAGCTTTCTTAGACTTGAGGTATTCAATTCATCTTGAACATGGAACTTCATGCTTTGACTTCTTAAATAATCATCTCCACAGAGGTATGAGTCTGGGTTGATTAGGTATGAGCTGAAGTGTTAGAAGGTGTTTGAATAGACAACAGAGGATTCACCACTTCTGTAAAAGGAGATGTATACCCTAGGCCTCTTGTCAGGATTGTTACTCAGAAGTCTTTGGTCAAAGCACACATGTCAAGAAGAAGGGTCTTTTTGGAGACATGTAAGAGTAACATAAATCCATAGGACAAGATAACTAACTTAGGCTAGGTGTGATGTAGTCAGCCTAGTAGGGATAAGCACACTAGACCATAACCTGAACCAAATGGGTATAGGATGAGTGAAAGGAACAAGCACCAATAACTATAACTGTTGAAGGTTTTAGAATTGTTCTGGAGTCAATGTTGACTTTTCGATCAATTAGAGGTCATGATGTACTACTAGGTGCCACTCATGACCAATTCATGATTAATGGTTAATCATGAATAGCCAACATAACCAGGAACCTATTGGGTCACACACACTATGGCTTCTTAAGAGACATAAAATGAGTTTGAGAATAAGATTCTTATAGAGGGAGGTTATATCTAGTTAGACTAGAAGATAACGGCATGAAATAGGAGTGGTAGGGTCTACCATAGCCGTGCTAGGGCTTAGCATAACCGTACCACTCATTTGGAGACTAAAACAAAGCTTATAAAATCTAACATAACTATGTTGGAGCTTGGCACGACTATACCAAATGTCACGAGCCAACACGACCCAAATAAGGTCATGCCAGCCTATGGCAGGGCCAGGCCATGCCAGATGGTGTGGTCATGCTAGTGGGCACAACCATGCCTCGGGGCCACGTTTTGGACTGTTTTCACTCGGTTAGGTTTATCCGGTTTACTTTCCATAATTATATGATAATTTTGGCAAGTTTTATTCTGTTTAAAGCTCCTATGATGCCCTAACCTCGAGATCTATAAATAGATCCCTTGAGGGGAAGTTAGGGATCAATCGATACATTGGATATTGGTTTTTTTTATTTCTCTTTGTCTCCACCATCTCGTGCCATCTTTCTCCTTCCTCGTCCCTCTAGGCTTTGCTAGCACTTATCGGAGGCGATACCTCATTGACGTTGGAAGTTGTTTTGAGGTAATCCAGCATGGACTTCGATAGAGGCAAGGTTTGTGAGCCTTGCTTGCGGTTTCAATAAATTTGAACGAATCTCGCAAATATAATATTATCACCTTCTCCTTTATTATTGTGGTTTTTGTTAAAGCAAGTATTTCTTGCCCCCAGGGGATGTCTGGGATGAAATAAAATTTTTATTTTATTTCCCTTTTTCCACTGTGTATATCCCGGACCTCTCTAATATGATCACCATATGATGCATCAAAGCTATAATAAGGTTGAGAGTACAATAAACTCCGATCAGAATCAATCTCACCTAAACTCTCTCACATATCTCGATAATCATGAGCTTCTTTTTTTTATCACCCTTATATCAGCACTGATACTGGCTTTTAATAATTCTTGCTCTATGATCTTTATCTTGAATTGCATGTGTGAAACTTTGCTCACATGGCCAAGGCTCTGATATTAGAGTTGATGAAACATAAGTTTCACAACCACCGAGTGCACCATCACTATCATTACTTCCATGAGTACTTTCTCTGCTATCGACATCACTATCATCATTTTGAACTTCTCATCGGATAGCAGTGTCATAAGGTGATGATGTTTCATTACTATCATCATGTTCCTGCTCATTAATTGCATCAAGTGGATTTTCAGTAATTCTCAATTTACTCCTCCTTTAAAAGTAGTAAAAATTGTTGGAGCTTTGCCTTTGCCTTTATCTACATATGTTTATTGGATTTGGAGTTGGGATATTTGAGAACGTCTGGGCTCAGATCCTAAAAATAAAAATTCTTGGTTAAAAGCCCCATCATCATTATTTTCCTCAACGATACCTCTTTTAGCTTGTATTTGTTCAATCTGTTGAGTAAGAAACTAAGATGGTCATGATGGATCTCTTGCTTCATCAAGTAAAGGATTTTTAGTCTCAAAAGCACTCTACCAATCCATCATTGGATCATTGTCACTTTGGACAAATCCAATATCAAATGGATCTGCATCACTGAATTCTTGTTCTTCCTTCTCTTCTGTTATTGCTCTTAGTTGAA
>JBAMHZ010000008.1:4940446-4950795 GCA_037177395.1 Alpinia galanga | reverse complement strand
TTTGTTTAAATCCTATTTAAATTAATTTTACTATTATAATTAATTTTTTAATTTTTTCTATAATTATTTTATTTATTAATTTTAAAGTTAAATTTTTTTACTTTTAGTTTATATATTTTATATTTACAAATTATCGGAACAGTATCGACACACTTGATATTGTACCGAAACTGCATCGTTCCAGTCGCGGACTGAAACCTCAGCTTGGGTCAAGATTTTAAACCTTGGTTACTTCTTTTAAGAGCACTCCATTCTTCCAATCATGTGCAGCTTCTTCCTAAACCTTTCTTAGTGTTGACAAACGATCACTACTATTAGTTAATGTCTTTGCCTACTTCAGTTCTATTATATCTATATTATTGACATATATGCCAATCTTGCTCAACTAAGATCCCTGTGGAGGCCGCGTGACGCCTCTGTGGTCCCCACGTTGATCTTGCGATGCTTCGCTGCCTCTGTGGCCCCGTGGCCACCATACCGGTGCCGGGCGATGGGCGGAATGATAAATTCCGCCTGTTTCGCTCGGCACGGGTCGAAATTTCAAACCATGATACTAGGTACTGTAGGAAGACAAAGAAACATAGTAATGGAAATAAAATAATATCATTACAAAAGAATAGGCCTAAGTAAAATAAACTCATCTTCAATTTAAAATCATCTTATTTTATTTATACCTATTTGAATTACCCGAGTCTGAATTAGACTAGGTTCCTACTCCATTGTTTCAATCATTCAATCAATCATACAATTTCTATGTGATGATTTTATGTTCTCTTCATAAGAATATCAATATGACACATACCCTAAGTGCGATTACTTATTGTGGCATATAGTTTATCCTACTGCCAACTAAAGTCGTATCAGAGCCCGGTTTCATCTTCCACCTCCTTTCGTACCTAACCTTTGTCATTCATTATTGCTAAAAATTCTATTTTAGCTACCACTCATGCCACCTTGAGCTTGGTTGGGACTCATCTTCATTTTCTGTCACACACCTCCGTTAGGTTCCCCCACCTAATGTTAGTACTCCAAACGGTTGAGTGGGAGAGATTGTTGGAACCCTAGGTGGTTAAGCCATGATGATTTTGATGTGTGGTCAACTAAGTTAACTTAGACTTTGTGCTTTAGTCTAATATGTGTATTTAAGTGTGCAGAGACTTACGAGAATACACAGGTGTCCGATAGTTCGAGGTCCATTGGAGTACAAAGAAGGATGATATGAGATATCCGAGGGACTAGAAATAACGAGGAGTATTAGAGATAATATGACTTTAGCGGAAGACGCAAGTATACGAGAAGGATAATATGGAAAGAGAGCCACGGGCTTGTTGCATCAGAGGGATGAGAGACTTGCAGAAGAGTATTCCGGTGGAGCAAAAAGAATGCACAGGGAGTGAGCCGGAAGGGCTCGATGCATCCGAGGAACAAGAAGTCGAGAGGAAGCTTATATAAGGTAAGCTGCGAAGAAAGTTAAGTGACTTGTACTCGGGATGAGGGTAGAAACTCAACCTAGGAGGACTCGGCCATGGTCGACCTGAGTCAAAGTTTTGGTCGAGCTCCGAGCGACCGAAACTAGGTTCGAGGCAATCGAAATTCTGAGCAATCGAATCTGATCCGGGCGGCCCTATGCACTAACATGTCTGTGTTGATCAGGGTTGGTGATCTAAAGATTTTGGAGATGCGTGCGGCTGGAAGCAACCACTGATTGGGGATCAGAGCAAGTAAATTAGGATCCATGAGAGTCGCTCCTTCGGACGTCCAGAATGGTGCCACATCAGCAGAAGGTGATCGAAGCCGGCCTGTTTAATGATAAATATCAATCATCCTCCAAGCCCCCGGAAGGCTTTCGGGCGCTCAAAATAGTGCCATATCAGCATGAAGATCAAATTGAGGAGAATTCTATATAAGGACCCTTGGAGCTTGAAGACAGAATAAAAAAAATCAACACACTTAGAGAGCTTTCATACTGTCCTTACTCTTTCTTAAGTTATCTCTTTGTGCTCATTTGTTGTGTAAAAAGTTTTTCCACCTCTGATACTTTACCGAAGAGAGAAAGTTAGTGACAGAGCGAACTTGTACATAGGCTTTGGTCTAGCAACCTTGGGAATTGTGAAGCAAGGAAATACTCGTATCATTTGCTCTCTTTCTTTCATGCTTTTTATCGTTTAATGTGTGTATCCTTGCTAAGCCTTTAGCAAGAGAAAGAAAATTTTTTAATTTGCATTCACCCCTCCCCTCTAGCAATCCAATTGCTTCCGCACTCAATTTCTCAACACCTAATACTTTTCTAGGTGCTCAACTAAGAACTTTAGTACTTTCATAGCTCCCATAACAGTCTCAAAAAAGAAGAGCTCCCTTGGAGCGAGTCCTCCTCTTCAAACTCTAAGGAGATTTTGAGGAGATGACTAAGGTTGTCTTTCGGAACCTTAAACATCCTAACATCATGCTTTTATTTTTATATGTCATGCACAAGGAGTAGGAATACTGTATTAATTTCAAACGATGCTATTCAACTAACTATGTGTTTTACGCCATCATCCAAACTTAAAAAAACTAGCAATTCTCTTTTTTTGCCAAACCAGTGGATCCTACACCCCATTATAAGGCACAATGCTTCATTCGATCTTTAAAGAAGTTGAATGTCAAAATCACTGGGTGGGTAGAGCATTCCAAGAATATACTTAATACACCTTTATGCTCAAAAGGGCTAAAGCCCATTTCTGCATAGGATTAGCAAACAAGTTTTATAATTTAAATTTTAAATGATGAGTATGTTACTTGTTGAGAATGTTTTCAAGCACGTCAGGAGCAACCATAATTGGGTAGACTATGTCATCAAATGCAAATATCTTTTCAAGGACACACATCTATGTGTTCCTCAATCATCTCTCAAGAGTGTTTCTATTTGTGAAATTACATACAGGTGGCCATGTAGGTCTTTTTTGGAAGAGGAAAAACCATAGCCTAGTAATTGATTGGTTTTTTTGGTTTCCTTAATAGAAAATATTGTGTCCTAGCATTGCCCGTGTGAGACCTGTAAACTGAGACCTGTAAACGACCACCAATGAAGCATTAGTCTCTACACATCATTGCTTATTCTCTTCTCTGTGAGATTTATAAAAGATCTTAGTATAAACTTTGTTTTAGGATTTCTCAAGACTAGTTGGAGATTATTTCATTTGGTTGTAGTTAAATTTTCTACATGAGATGCTTTCTTCTATATAGCAAAATCAATAATGCATCAATATAGCCAAACTAGAGATGGAAAGTGTCACTTATACATATCCATCGAAAATTGAAAATTATATTAAATAAATACTTATACAATCCATGGGATTCTAATCCCTTTTTATGTTGATAATATGACTTATTTTTAATTAAAAAAAACTTTTCAAATAAAAACCTAATTATCCCAATAAAAATTCTAATAGACTTTTTTAAAAACTTACCATGGAAACTAGTTACAGTTTCATATTCTATAACTTATGGAATCATAATACCATGAAATTTATGGAATATTTTTAGTCTAATTTTTAAGGATATACATGATTACAAAATTATATTTTCTGACACTTCCCTCAAGCCAATAAACAAGTCTTATCATTCCCACTTTGAATATAACATTGAACTATGTAATTTTTAGTAATTATATTTTTAAGTTGTTTATGTGTAGATATATAAGGGGAAGTGTTTATCAATTTCAATGTGCTTTATTCGATCACGTTGTTCTGAATTATGAACTATGATAATTTTAGACTTATTATCACAATAAAATCTCATTCGACCATCCCAACTTAATTTTCAAGTCTATCTTCAACCAAAGTAGTTTAGAGTTTAGACACACCTTAAGTTATTGTTCAGAATTTTGTGTTTGCAGTAGATTGCACTACCGTGTGCTCCTTCTTACTCCTCAATGTCATGAGGTTACTATAAAATAGCTGCAATATTTGCTGGTTGGCCTCTTGTTAGCCATTGACCGAATATAATTAGCATTCATATATACCTCTATAGCCTAACTTTCATTTATTTAAACGGAATACGTTATTCCCTTTCCTAGAATTCCTTGAGATACTGTTATACTTGATGAGTTGCTTGCAATTGAACTCTTTTGGGTTATACATCAATTCATTAATCAAGTTTATAACGTATGCTATGTGTGGTCATATATGAAATGGATAAATAAGTTTTCCTGCTAGAGGTTAATACATTTTCTTATGTATTGTAGTATCTTTTTTAGTTATTCCAAGTCTGAGATCTGTTTGTTGGAGTGCTTGCTAGCTTGCCTCCTTTTTTTTATAGAGATTTGTAAACATAGTTTTGTTGGGACATAAACATACTTTTCTTATAGTGAGCCACCTTAATCAATGGGAAGGGGGTCCTCATCACTTACATGAAATTTAATCTCAACTTGTAATAAAGAATTAAAATTTTTTATCTTGTTCATAAGGTATGGGTTGGATTTTTAGATTTGCATTGGTTCAGGGACAACCATCTTCTTCCTTGAATAGCCTTATAAAGTCTTACATTTTTGAAACCCAAGATTTTGGGAGGCAAGCGATTTATAGGATAATGGTAAGAATTGCTTCTCCCAAAAAGATTTAGGCATATTTTTCTCGAATAAAAGGGCTCGGGTTGAATGTAGGGATCACTATTTTTTCTTTCCACAATTCTGTTTGTTTATGGTGCATTAATACAAGATGACTTACACAGTATCTCTTCTTTTGGAAAATAAGGAGTTAGGAATTGCTTGAAGCAATCCCTAATATTATCCTTCTAAATCTTTTGACATACACTCCAAATTAGTTTTTAATCATGGAAAGAAAATTGAGAGAACGTTTGTTTCATCAAATTTTTAAGTAAAAAATCCAAGCAACATGAGTAATGAAGGACAAGAACCATTTTTCCTCAGAAAAGTTAAGAGTAGACGGACAACAAATATCATCACTATGAAGGAGGTAAAAAGGAAAAGAGCTTCTTTTACTTAATGACACATGTGTTTAGCAAGTTCACATACTTCACAACGAAAAGTCCCAATATTTATACTTTGGAAGAGACTTGGAAACAATATCTCAATGGTTCTAAACAATGGATGTCTAAGTCGGTGGTGGTTATGTCAAATCTTATGGCTGTTGGATGAATAAAGTTCTAAAACTAAGGATGAAAATAATTTATCTTTAGTAATATTTTATGGACTCTACGTTTCACTATAATAGAGTCTATCATGTTCTTTAGTATATCCAATTTCTTCTCTAAATCCTTGTTCTGAAATACACAATAACTATGATAAAAAGATCACATTGCATAAATCAGCTTTTGAATAGAGATAAGATTTGTGGATAATCTGGTGACATAAAGAATATTTTCTAAGGGTTAATGCTGTGCTACTTTTAACATCTCCTACAATTGCTATAATAGTCAAAGAACCATCAACTGTGACTATTTTTCTATTACTTGGACATGGGAAGTACAATGAAAAGGCATTTGGTAAGTGGAAGCTTCTGAATTCATGATCCGAGAGTCAAAAAAGGTTGTATCTGATACATTAAATCCAATAGAGGATAAAAAGATACCTGAGTACAACCACAAACTAGTATGACTTGCCAAGGTTGCCAACAAGAGATCTCAACCTCTTGATCTCGTTTTAGTTGAGTCCACTCGACTCCTTTGGTGTTGTTTTATTTTGTTGTATGCATTAACAATTGGTCCTTATTTGCCATGAAGCTTCTAATGCTGCTCACAACTAGGACATGCGTTTATAGAGTAGGTGCATAATAAACTATCACAATGAGGAGCCTTTGGTTGCCAAGTTTTCTAGTTTCAGGAAATAATGCTTATTCCACCTTTGTGGTTGAATTATTGCCACCACTAGCCACCATAGCCGAGCATCCATACTTTGTAATTCAAGCATTAGTTTTCTTTTGCTTTCCTTCCCTTGAAGTAGTGCTACCACTTTATTAAAGCAAGGAACTTCCTGGTTATCAAGAATCTGAATTCTCACTTGATCAATGAAGTCCTTTAGAACATCAACATCTGCAGAGCATTTTTTTAATCACCCTATAATAAACTTCTTGCCATAAGCTTTTGAATTATTGACATATTTTAGTAACGGTCTTTTATGGCTTGCTTAGTGGCCATTGTTTTCACTCTCACCTAAATACTTAAGTTGCATCCCCTTTAAATATGTTTGTTGCATTGCATCTAAAATGTCCCTATTAGTAGTTAAGAACATATACATGTCATTAATCTCAGTAACCGTTAAATTCCATAGCCATGTCATAATCATTGAATCTTTTCACCCCATTCTTCAAACTGATGCTCTCTATGTTTTGTCCATGTACCATCAAGATGACTTAGCTTTTCCTTTCTTTTAAGCACAACATGAACAAATTGGGACAGTTAGATTTTTCCATTCAATTTATGGGCAATCAGGATATTTTGCAATTCTCTAGATTCTTGAGATTGGACGTCCTCTTCGACCTATGTTTTAGCACTTATTTCTATAACTTCTCACATTTTTATGAGTTAAAATTTGTTGAAAATGATGAGAGACAAGGAAAACTTGACAATGAAGGCTGAGCGACAAAGATACATCACCAATGTCAAATACTTGAGAAAGGAATTTAGCTATAAGGGCGGTAAATGGAGCATTAGAAATATTCTGTTAGGTTTTTAGAAAATAGAGCAAAACTGGAAAAGAAAAAAAGAAAAAAAAACCCCAATGAAGGCTGGATGAAGGAAACCCAAAACTGAGCCTTACACTTGGATACCATGTCCGAAATTGAAAATTGTAATAACTTAAAACTTGTCTAATAGATGGGATCCTAACCCCTTTTGATAGGTTGATTAAAATATCTATTACAATAGATATGGATGCCAAGCTGGTTGCTTGTTTCTCCTAGTGCTAGAATAGATAAAATTGAGTTACATACTACTTATTTCGCTTCTGCCAACTAAAAAGATTCCTTAGTTTATTTGAAGGGACAACCAAGAGGAATAAGTCAATAGTTCATGAGTAAAGTTGTGAAACAGCGAAAACTAATGGACTTAAATGAAGTATTCCAATGGAATAAGTCAACATCAGGTCTAAATACTATTTTATTGTATTTTCTGTGTAAAATATTGTATGGTATTTCTACTTTATCAATTCTAATACACCTAATTTATTTTGCTTGGATCTTGTGAAAGTCAATGAAAGCAATCCTGATTTAATTGTTCCAACCATCAAGCAACAATATAATTATTTATTTGTAGGTTTTATATTGTCTTTGAAATCACAACACGGTAACTCATGAAATTGCCAGCTGAAGCACATGGCTATCTTGGTGTTGCATCACATAGAATAAAAATTTGCTTTGATGGTGATTATGCTAAGCTTAAATGGTTATTTGCTTTATTTTGCAACTATTGATGTCTTTGACCTCAGACTAGCACATGAAAAAGATAAAGGATGAAGTGAACCAATGATAAAAAGATCATAGGAATAAATCTCTTGAGTGGGCTTTAGATTAAGTGAAAAATAAAGCACTTGAATTTTAGACGAAATACAGATATTACAATACCCTTTGTTAGACCATCGTGAAGAATTGAGCAATGGAGAAAAAATAAATTACATTTGCAATGTTGTGGGCAAGCTTATGCTGGAAAAAAAGAAAGCTCATATGAAGGGATGCAGTTTAAGGAATAAGAGGATCAGTAGAAGAGACTGGGTTCAACTTTGCTGGAACTGAGGTGGTTCACATTGTTGGTGGGATGCATCTTTTATTGAATCAAAAGGATAGGTAGGTGCATTCTATTGAGAGGTCATTAAAGAGCTAATCAGGACAAGTGGATAGTGAAATGCTCAATAGATTTATAAATTTCTCTGTCTATTTACCTTTTAGATATAGAAAGAACAGGAAGAAATTCTCTAAGATCAATGCCTATATCAGAAAAATATCAACTGTAAAGAAGGCAAAAAAAAAATCTAAAGGTGAAAATTGAAGAGGCAGAAATAAGTAAAGAAAAAGAAAAAGGAAGATAAATGACCAAAAATTGTTATTTGTGGTTTTGAATGACGAAGGAACAACTAAAAGATGGTGAAGCTGCTTGCATGGAGGAATCTTTCTTTGGAGGAGGTGAGTTCCCTAAGAAAAGCTAGAAGGTAGTGTTGTCACTGTAGAGGATTAGCTATGTGCAACAGAGCAACAATGCCTCCTATTGCCTCGAGGATCTGACCAGAGGAAGGTGATCGAACCATGCTCTGGATGCCTTTGTCCTCGATGTGGCAGATTGGTTGCTGAAGTTCATGTGTCCTGAGAGAAGAATGACAAGCTGCTTTTGCAGCCATTGTTGTAACAAGAAAATTGGGAGAAACTGCCATGGTGCATGATGCCTTAAAAGAGATCTACAGATGGAAGTCAGTGACACCGTTCTCTTGGAAATGACCATCCTATTATAATGAGATCTCCAAATATCATGTTGATGATATACCATGATAAGAAGCAGTGGCTTTGGACGTCACATACTATCCAAATGAAAAACCAGGAGAATGGCTTCTTGTAAGTTATAGAGCAGTTATATGTTGGTATTTGATGCTCGGATCATGTTGTCCACGATGAGAAATAGTTGTGGTTTTATCCTCATATGAGCTGAATCTTTTCCTTTCTTTTTTTCTTTCTTGTGTTGGGGTGGGGGGAGATTAATATTAATACTTGTGAGTTACAACTATATAAAGCAAATTGCATAAATATTATAATAATTATTAAACATGTTTTTACAATCCCAATTCGTTCTCTCTCTTTTTATCCTCTATTGAAGTCAGATTTCATTGCTCTCAAATATTGGTATCCTTTATTTTATCAAATCAAGTAGGTTACATACCCTATCTTAACATTCTCATCTCCACTTGCTGTATGCATTTCTTCTTAACAATCAAACAATAATCTACAAACTTACAAAAATACAGTAGATTGTATTGCTATTATAAATTTATTTTTTAATTTAAGGGGCATGATTACAGGAGACTCCAGAAGCTATGGTGTAGTTGATTGAGGTGCAACTTCAATAAACCTTTAGAAGGATATATTTTCTTAAAAGGTGGTGATAATAAATGTTTGTGCGAACATCATCAAGTGAACAAGGGTGTCTGGCTACTTGTGAAAAAGTGTGCCAGATATAATAGTGATCAAGGAGCAGAAATATAGTAACAAATAAAAGAAAGGAAACCTAAGAAATAGAAATTATTAAAATCAAGATTATTTCCTGATTTCCAAAGATTATTTTCTGATTTTATGCAATCAAGATTATTTCTTGATTTCTAAAGATTATTTCCTAATTTTATGCAATCATGATCTCTTAATTTTCTAACACTCCCCCTTAAGTTGGTGCATAGATATCAATCATGCCCAACTTGCTTATTAAATGTTTAAAGTTGGCTCTTGCAAGTCCCTTCGTTAGGATGTTAGCTATTTGTTAGTTAGAAGGCACAAATGGTAAGCAAATGGTTCCACCTTCAAGTTTCTCCTTTATAAAATGTCGATCAATCTCAATGTGTTTTGTTCTATCATACTGGACACAGGATTATGAGCAATGCTTATTGCAGCCTTATTATCACAGTATAACTTCAATGGAAATTCTATAGTCTTTTTTAGCTCTTCAAGAATTTTGTATATCCACAACACCTCACAGATTCCCTGAGCCATTGCTCTAAACTCTGCTTCTGTGCTACTTCTGGCTACAACACTTTGTTTCTTACTTCTCTAGGCTACTAGGTTTCCCCATACAAAGGTGCAGTATCCCGAAGTAGATCTCTTGTCATTAACTGATCCTGCCCAATATACATCGGTAAACACATCAACACTCCTTTGATTAATCTTTCTAAAAAACAGACCTTTCCATGAGTAGCCTTCAAATATTTTAGAATTCTATAGACAACCTCGAGGTGTTCTTCAAATGGTGCATGCATGAACTAACTCACAACAGTGACTAAAAAGGCAATGTCAGAATGAGTATGAGATAGGTAAATCAGTTTCCCAACTAACCTTTGGTATCTGCCAGTATCAATAGGAACACTTCCTTTTTCCCAAAGTTTTATATTAGGATCCATGGGGGTCTCTACGGTTTTGCAACCACTCATTCCTGTCTCCTCCAAGAGATCAAGGATATACTTTCATTAAGAGACAACAATACCTTTTCTAGAGTGAGCGGCTTCCATCCCAAGGAAATACCTTAATGCTCCCAAATCCTTGATCTCAAATTTAGCTAAAAGGCTTTTCTTCAATTTTTCCATCTCAATCACATCATTGCTTGTGAGAATAATATCATCAACATACACTATCAATACAATAATCTTTCCTTCAGTGGAAAATTTT
>JBAMHZ010000008.1:4883700-4900389 GCA_037177395.1 Alpinia galanga | reverse complement strand
TCACACCTCCCTGCGCTAGTCTTCAAGTTCTTCCGTCGGTTTAGTCGTGCTAAGTGCCAAGAGTCACGCTCTTGGACTTTCCCTTGCCAAGACTCTACTCTTGGACTTTTCCCTTATCAAGTCTCAATTTGGGCTTTCTCCTTTGCCAAGACTTCACTCTTAGACTTTTCCCTTACCAACACCATGTTAGACTTTCCTTGCCAAGTATTCATACTTAGACTTTCTCCAATTATCAACTTCATGTTGGACTTCTCTTTTGCCAAGTCAACACACTTGAACTTTCCATGTCAAATCTCCACTATTTGGACTTTACCAACAATCTCTACCATGACACATATGATCAAACTACATTGTCATATATATGTTGACATACATCAACTTGTCAAATATCAAAATTAAACTCAAACCCAACTCGAGTTTGGTCAATCATGACCTGGACCGATTGCACCAACAATTATTTACAAGCATATGGAATCCACTGTAAGGGCATTGTAGGAAATGATCAATTTAACTGAATGGTAGCTTAGATTTTGGTTGGTTTATTCTCACACTACAAGTATTAGTTTAGCCAATATACATGGACCCATATGATTCTATTGGAGGTATTTGTGCAGTTTGCCTTCACTATAGTAAACATATCCAAGGGTATATTATGATCTACTAATAGAAGGAGATACAATTATGAAGTTGTTGGAATAAAACTATTTATGATCACATCCCTATCTTATTACACGATAGCTTCTCCTATATTGCTTGATCTTTTATATTCTAGTTTAGTTATTCCATTTATTCCCTATTGATACTTACAGATTGGATTACCAAGAAATAACTACAAACAAAAAGAAAAGTATAGAAACCTAAGGTAACCCCTTAAAAAGAACCTAGAATACCATAAAGAACTATAATGAATTAAATTACACAAAATATGCTAAACAAATCAAATAACACAAATTATACAGGGGAGTTTCAACTCTATGCTCTAAAGGAGTTGCTAAATTAGTTATACTAAATTAACAAAATAATGGATGCAACACTTATACCATGAGACTTTAGCTCTGCACTCAGTTATAATGAATTAATAAAACAATGAATGCATTACTTGTATCAAAGAGCTTTGGCTCCGCCCTCTAAAAGAGTTGCTTGTGTTATTGTGGTATAGAGCTTCAGCGCTACTCTCTAAAAGATTTATGCCCTCTAAGAGAGTTGCGTGATTACTTGTATAGCGTTTTAGCTCTGCTATGAAGAAGTTATCTGACAACCTATTTGAGTTAATAAAATAAATAAATTACTTATATTATAGAGTTTTCGCTCCATGCTTAAGAAGAACCCTTGTGTCTTTTTGCACATTTGTAAGCTTCAACCATTTTATATGAGATACCTATCCCATCAGGTGGATTGCAAATCATTCACCCTTTTTATATATTTACAATATATTTTGTATTGGATGGATTGTAAATCGTTCACCCCGAGTATATACAATACATTTTTACTAGGTGTGGGTCATTCATCCTATACATTCCTATATGATTAATGTACTTCATTTTGGATGGATTTTAAGTCATTTATCCATATAAACGATGCATCTTTCATTAGGTAGATTGTGGGTTGTTTGTACTGGTGCAATCAACCAAGTCTACATTTTGATATTTGATCAATATATTTAAGGAAACCTTGTGTTTAAGTGTTAGAGAGTCTTAGAGAGAAATTATCCGTGCAATCAACTTCTGGTTAAGGTTAACTGAAATCCAATAAGAAGTTGGTGTTAGTACCCCGATCGTTGGAACCCCAAGTAAGGTAAGCCACAATTTTGATGTGTTGTCAACTAAATTTAAGTTAGGTCTTGCTATGTGATTGATATGAGTGTCTAAGTGCATAAAGACTTAGGAGAACACACGGGTATCTGATAGCTTAAGGTCTGATAGAGTACGATGAAGGATGGTATGGGACATCCAAGGGATTGAAAAGAATGAGGAATATTGAAGACAGTAAGTCCTTGACAAAAGACGCAAGCGAGTGAGAAGCTTAACAGAAGAGTACTTCGATGGAGTGAGAATGATGCACAAAGAGCGAGCTAAAAGGGGTCAATACATCTGAAGGACGAGAAGCTAGGAGGAAGTCTACGCAAGGTGAGCTAATAAGATGAGTTAAATGACTTATACTCAGGATGTGGATAGATTCAACTTAGGCAAACTTGATCATAGTCGATTTGAGTCAGAGTTTTGGACAAATGAATGTGACCTATGCATTATAATTCTATCTATTGAATAGATTTTCGATTTGAGCTGTTTGGGTTATCCGAACGACCAAAAGTATATCAAGACGGCCAAAAACACACATAGAGCACATATTAGAGTGACGAGATCAAGATCTAGATTGACTGGGTGTTTGGATGATCAGAACTAGTCTAAACGTTCGAATAGGTGCCACGTCAGTAAACTGGATAAAGGGGTGACTTATTCGTGGATGAAGCCAAGATGTGTCTCAACGACCGGAGGTGTGCCGTGTTAGCCAGATCCAATTTAGAGCGACTTGTCCATGGATAGGCAATTAAGTTTGCAAGGTATGGGCGACCAAAAATGTGTCACTTCGGTATGACAACCAGATCAAGGTGGAGACTATAAAAAGAGGCCTAAGGCTAGAGGAATGGTATCACATGTCAAATACCTTCTGTAATTTAATATGTAATCATTATAAAAAGTCTCTTCTCTCTTCTTATTGCTTCAACCATTGTATAAGAGGTTTCTCTACCTCTGACTCTTTACTGAAAAGGAGAAAGCTAGTGAACAGGCGAATTATGCATAGGCCTTGGACGTAGCAATCCTGGGAGATTGTGAACCAAGTACAATCCTTCTCTCTTCTTTATTTTATGTTCGTTTATCTATTAATGTGTGTGTCTTTGCTAAGTAATTAGCAAGAGAAAGAATTAATCTTAATGTAGGTATGCTATTCATCCCCTCTCCTTCTAGTAATCCTAAGCATCCACTGCACCAATAGTTGCCAAAGGAAAAAGTCCTAGCAGGTCATAGGAGACTGGATGCTTAGTAAGTGGTTAGAAGTCCTAGTGGGTCAAAGGAAATCAGATGTTAGGTAGTGAGGTAAAAAGTCCTAACAGAGTAAGAGGGAATTCCTATGCAAGTAGAAAGTTTTAAAGGAGTAAACTTTAAGCAAAGGAAAAGTCCTAAAAGAGCGAACTTTAGATAAAAGAGAAGTCCAGAAGTCTCGATAGGTCAGGTCAACTAGATTCTAGGTGAGTCTAGTAGATCAAATAGACCAGATTCTAGGTATATTTATGTGTTCTATGATGTGTTCAGACTAACCTTTATATTGCAGGAACATTTGAGTTCTGAGCGACTAAAAAGGTTTTTAGTTTATCAGAGCTCCAAGTGACCAGAAGAAGGTTCAATCGACCGAACATTCTGATAAGCATCAAACAATGTCAAGGGCTGGCGTGGTCAGGATAAAGTTCAACTCAGGGTGATTGGATGAAATCCAATCAACCGAAAGGTCCAAACAACAGTTGGACAAGATCCAATCAATACTAGATGGTGGCGTGTATTTGAACGCAGACAAGGGAGGAGTTCTAGCAATCTAAAGTAGATCTAGCTAATCGGAGATCGGATAAACAACGAGGAGATCGTCGTTGGATAATAGCAGATTTGGGTGACCAGAACATGATCTAGTTATAAAAGATAATACGAGTCAACACTTCAGATAACACAATATTCATTCTATGCTCTCAAATATTGTTTATTTGATCTAGGAGGTGCCAAGATTAGTATTATTGTATTCAGGACTTCCAAAGGCAATTAAGTTTTTTGTGCAACATTATGTTTATTACATTTTGGTTGCTATTATTATTACTTGTGTATTGTTTGTTTGTGCATAAGAATAGATCGGTAAGGGGTTTCTCCACCTTCAAAGAGTTTCCAGCAAAGAGAAAAGTAATGGACTCATGCTGAGACATTAGCTTTGGAGTAGGAACTTAGGGTTCTAAATCAAGTAAAAAACTTGGTGTGCTTCTAAGTTTGTTGTATTTGTTTTGCATTATATTCTGTTGCGTACTACCAATACAAGCAAGTGCAACTCGGCAAAGCCCTATTTAAACCTCTTCTAGTGCTCGCATTGATCCTAATAGTCTGCCCTATATAATGTGTCTATAAATAGATGTTTGATTCTCTAAGAAATTAAAGAATAAATACTTGTAAGAGTGTAAAAGGGAAAACACGAGAAACGATAAATTTGTCTAAGAGGAAAATGATAATTTTGATTATTTGTTATTCATTAAACTTTTTAAAGAGATATTTTACATCATGCACTTCTTTCTTATACTAATTTTGTATGTTTATGCTCACTTCTAAAGTTTTAGACCTATAAATTATATTGTTGTGATGAGTGCATAGCACTAATGGAGTTTCTTCAAAACTATGCATTGTTGGACCGTTGTGATTGCTAGAATGGGTGAATAGAGATTTGATTCTCATTTGTTGTGTGCTCAATTGCAATTTGTTAGTGCAGTGGAAAATAAATAAAACAAACAAAACAAAATACAAGCACACAACGCCTCAATTTTATATGGTTCTGAACCCTCTATTCCTACTTTACGGCCTAGGAGCCTAGCGATAACATCACTATTTTGTCTCCTTACCAAGCACCTTCCAGAGGCAGAGAAATATTTTACAAAACCTAGTCTTATAAGCAATACGGTAAGAATACAAAGATACAATACAAAATAAATATCATGCAAGTGAAACAACTTTACAATAATGAATCTATGTTTTGCTTGCTTTGTAGTTGTTTTAGATTATTTCCTAAAGGCCTGAAATGCAACAGCACTCACCTATAAACCTTCCAAGAATCGACCTCTCAAAATCTTCACAAAATCCTCTTTTATAAGGTCATTGTTTATAACTAGAATCCGCCTATTAGTTGATTGATAGTGTCATACTAGTCGATTGATCACCATTAATCGTACATTACTGCGGCTCTACCCATCCAACAACTCCTTCCAGCTCAATATGAAAGTCATCAGTCAATTACATATACAATAACAGTTAATTGTTCATCGTCAGTTAATTTTTTGAATCAATTGCAAAACCTTTTGTGTATTGCTCGATTGATGCATCATTCGACTGCCAACAGCCAACAGCCAACAATCTATTGCTCATACTATAACCCTGCACAAAATCCCGAATTCGTAGTTTCAGCCTCATCAATCAATTGGTTACAGTTTTACTAAGGCTAAACCCTCACTTTGCCTAGTATCCGATTGACTTCAACTTATCAAGACTTCCTTTACCTAGTATTCGATCAATATTGACCTGCCGAGACTTCACTATTATCAAACATCCAGTCATCTTTGTCTTTTTTGGACTTTCCTTCTCATATTTAACATCTAATCCTTCATGACTTGCTACGACTTCATCATTCATGCCTATCTAATCCTTCATGACCTATTAGGACGTGTATCATTGCCAAGTGTCCGGTTCTCCGTAACTAACCTAAACTTCACCCTTGCTAACACTTTATTGGACTTTCAACTATCAAATGTCTAGTTAACCATGACCCAATTAGATTTTACCCTTGCTAACTACCTATTTGACTTTCAACTATTAAGTGTCCAATTAATTGTGACTCACGTGGACTTCTCCACTGTCAAGTATCCAATCAATCTTAATCTATTTAACATCTTACTCAACCATCAAAGTTCATACTTGATCAACATTAACCAAAGTCGATTGCACCAACATGCATTTAATTAGTTTAGTTAGATTTTAATTATATTTTACTTTGACACTATTATAGTTCATGTGCGGCGAGCAAAATTAACTTTACAACAACCTTAGCTCGTGGGAGGTGTGACAGTTTTCTCGATGGTCAAAATGACATTATTTTAACACCATTGTATTTGCACCGATTCCACCAAGATTCATTCATACCTCGCTAATCATTTTCATTTGAAACCATCAAGGTGTTTTGATCAAAGCACCTTAATGATCTTTCAATAATCAAAATGATAATATGAAACCACCATTACATTCATGATGGTCAAGGGAGCTCATGCCCTAATTTTTTATTTTAACACTAGAAGATGACGATGATGTGTTGGCCAAACCACATTGATAGTCTTCTAGCAAACAAAATGATTCATCATGCTCTAAGCAATTGATTTGTGTCCTTATTAATTTTGACTATTGAAAAGTCATCAAAATATTTTGAAAGTTGCCTGAAAATATGAAGGACACACTTTTAATTAAAATGTTAGGCTATTTTGAGAATGAGGTGCACCATTTGGTACATTTGAAACTATAGAGTGTCCTTTGGTAAATGATAAATATCAAACATTGAGTGTGCCCTTTGGAAAAATGCCATGTAAAAAAGAATTAGATGGTTCAAAAATTAGTAAAACTTATTTCCTTCATCTAATATCTATCACCACCATCCTTCATTGTCTATGGCATCACATAAAATAACAGAACACTATGAAATAGGAAACTGATGCTTAAGTTTAATTAAATAGCTTACTTTTAACATAGCACAGCATAAAATAAATCCAATATATCCAGGCAGTAAAAGAATAGCTCAAAAGGATATCATCATTTCAGTATTAAAATGTACAAAAGAAATGAGACCAGGAAATACCTTTTGGTGATCGCCAGAGGTGCAACAATGAATATCATGTTCTAGATGAACACCAAATTTGGCATGGTATATCTGTTTGATTGTTTGTATTTGCGAGGGTGTTCGAGAACATATTATTTCAGTGGTTGCATGTAAATCTATGATATCCCCTCCAAGAACTTGCTTCAGAACAGTTGCATCCCTTTCAGCTGAATCAAGAATCCAAAGAAGCATTGCTTTCTGAAATGGAAGACATTAATCATTGCTATATAACATACATGCACTAGTAAAAAAGTAAAGTAAATGACAAACTACTACTATACATGCCAAATCTATATGGGTCGAGTAATTTCACTTCACCACGGGACAAAATAAAGCTAGAGCCTTTTGCAGCAGCAGTTGACACTCGACAATAAGAGATTTATGAAATAAAGTGGAACTGTACTATGTAGAAACAATTTGAACATTGGTTTTGACCAGCACAGAATTGTGTTTATGCAGGAGGATTTATTTTTGGCACATGGAGAATAATTTGATAGAATACCAGCACATGAGAAATATGATGGTATAAATCTGGAGTAGGTTGTCATATTCATTACAGAGTGGATGAAAATAGTGAAGAGAATAATTTGAGAGGGAATACCAATAGACATGAGAAAAATATGGAAATAGAGTATAACGCTGGAGTAGGCTGCCGAAGGAGTTGATGGAAATAGGTAAGTCAATGAAACAAGATGCAAAAGCATAGAATAGAAGTTTGATATTACAAATATTGTATGATAAGATGATTTTGCATATGCGATTGGATGAGCAGGAAACTAAAGGCAATATAAGCAGTAACAACACAGAATGGAGTGATCCACAAGGCACAGAATTCGGATAAGGTGCGACTCCTAGCAGGCTTATAAAATGCAAGGGGCAAACATGAATAAAAAACATACTAAAGTAGCAAAAGTGTAACTAGTCCACAGGTGTAACTTGCCTTAGATGGATTAAATATGTACTCTAAATGATGGGCATCTTTTGGAGAAATTGGCTAGATTCATCATAAAAACTTTTTAGCTAAGTGTGCTTAGTGAGAAGAAATTTCAAGATGGATGACCTCTCATGAAACTCCTCACCTTGTAGGGATATTTCATCATGGGACAAATCTACAAGGCAGATAACATGAGACGTTGGTTAAAACAAACAATACTTCAATGTTGCCAAAGATGAAGCTTCAAGAAAGATGATGCCTCAGTCTATTTTAAAATCCAAAGCTTAATAACTCTGCAAAATCATCTTGAATTTCCTCACATTCATAAAACATATGTTCAAGAATATGGTTTCATGCCTTAAGGTGCCCACTGAGTTCTGATGATAACCGATTAGTAAGCTCATCAGAATACATGGTTCTATACTCCTGTTGAATAAGTGCACGCTGGGTTGCATCCCGATGAGCAAGAATATTTATAACAGCAGCACAATCACAACCAAATCCTGCAGAACTAAAGTAATAAATGCTTGGGCTTTTCCATTCAGATATTGTTGGCACATTAGGTATAAGAAAAAGAATCTCAAACACTTAAAATAAGGATTACAAACAGGAAAATAATTTTAATTAAACATAATTTATTGACCTTCTATTCAAACGCAAAAGGAACCAAAGAGGCTAACTATAGCAATAAAAAAACATACCTCAAACTTTCCCATTGTATTCAAGGGATTAAAGCTGCTATTAAATCATTGAATTAGAAGCCACCTGCTTATTAATGTATAACTAACAAAAATATACATATTAATAAGCAAATAGGGATGCATAAATGAAATTGAAATTTTCTCTAAAATCTAAAAAAATAAAAATAATAAATGAATTAATTTTGCAACTCAGCAATTGCATTTTTCAAAGGAGAAAGTTATCTAGAAATAAAACATAATAACAAGTATAGTTTCATTATAGATTATTGAACCTAAGTCTCATGAATGAATTGAGAGTTTATGCATAGTTGGTGTTGGATATTTGATGAAACAAATGGCACAAGGTTCTAAGCATACTATGATTAAACCTTTATGTTCTCATTCACTTCTATAACAACAGGTTGAAGTCTAAAGGTTCAATCAGTAGATTTAATTTTGCTGAAGTGAAATTCACTACAACTATTAAGGGCCTTATAGAAAGATTTTCATAGAGTTGGTGAAACCTATCAGGAAAGATGTGAATCATTGAGGGGGCACGTCACCCCTTAGTGAAGATGCATAAAGGAGCAGTGATGATGAGGTCTTCAGCAAGATTGAACACAGTGAAAATTCAGCCTTCGCTGAGGATAGCACTTCCACACAATGAAGGTTTCAATCACACTCTTTGCATCAACCACGATCAAGTGTTTATGTTGATTCTCATTCTTGTAAAATTAGCACTAGTAAAAAAACATTAGTTGCTTATATATATTATGCACATATAAAAAAAATAAAAAAAATGTTATAGAGGAGGAATCTATTTGAAATGACAGTAAAGTCCCACAAGGACCAAAGCACTCAATTACTCGCAGCAATTTGGATGCCATCTGAGGACATGCTATTGGAGATTCAAGTCATAGAAAAGTGATGACTAAGGATCAACTTTGCATCCTCATCATGTCAATGACTCCTTCTAGAGCATTTTCATCTAGGGTGAAGTTGATGGAGCAACAACACATAGAGACATTGGAAGAGTTGTGCACCAGTGACCACCTTATGAAAATCATTCATAGAAGCATTACA
The DNA here is from genome assembly GCA_037177395.1 of Alpinia galanga. Taxonomy (NCBI): domain Eukaryota; kingdom Viridiplantae; phylum Streptophyta; class Magnoliopsida; order Zingiberales; family Zingiberaceae; genus Alpinia; species Alpinia galanga. Next base: position 4,891,032 of record JBAMHZ010000008.1, on the reverse strand, counting down.
AAGCTTTTGAGGACCATCTTTTGAACTTCTAAGAAGAATAATGGAGGAATTAAATGAGACATAAGTTTTGGAGCACCACATGTATGCACGAATGCACCAAATGATGAGTGCATGCCAGTCATTTCCTTAGCATTTCAAATGCTGATTATCTCAGCCACTAGAGGCATTCATCATACCACCCCTTGTTATACAAGTTTCGAGCATCCTCTAGTTCATACGACAACCTATTGCGATCTCCAGTTTACATGCTAAATTAGCCTACCGTTCCACATTTGCAACGCATTCGCTAGATTTGAACATTGTATGACAAAAACAAAGGTAATCCCCAGAAAACGTTTCCTGTTCAGAGCCGATGCTAGCCTGGACAGGAGACGGCTCCGCGTGATACAGACTGATCACAAGCAAAAATCACTTAAAAGATAGCATTTAAAGTAAGAACTCTACCGAAGTGGAACAGGAAGATCCGAACAAATGGCGTGGATGGGAGGAGACGATCGCGGGCATCAGAAAATCATATTGAGGTTAAAAAAAAAAGGATGATAGGATTATTACCTTTGAAGGCTTTGTAAAGATCGATGGCGTCTTGGCGAGGGTTGGTGAGGAAGGGGGGAAGGGCCAGCGTCGACATGATCTCTTTTCCAGGTATCGCCTCTGCTTCGCGTCTCCGATGGGATGCGGAAGAAGCCAAGGACAAGCCTTTTTTAGGCGGTTGCTGGTCACCAACCACGTAGGCCGGTCAATATTGAGGAAGGACACGTTCAAATGGTACGAGGCCCGGAATCGTCGCCTGCTAGGTACTCCTCCTCCTCCTCGATGTCGACAGACAAATTCGAATTTATGCAAACTTGCATGCTTAAAAAGGAGATTATGCAACGAAATATCTGACTAGGTACGTAATAAGAAAGAGCTAGCTGAAGGATTCAATAGAATTTTTCACTCCTTGACTTCCTCAAGAGCAAAGATTGAATAAGCAGTTATTTTGAGAAGAGTTTATGCAAACAAATCAGCCTGCATGTTCAGTAACACATAACAGGCACAGCCGTCGTCATTAAACGTTCAGAAATGCAGGCCAACCAACTCTGGAATTCTGCAGTAGTCTGTTCTGGAAACCAAACCAGCAGCAAACAGAATTCGATATGCAGATTCAAAGGAGCCCCATTTCTGCAGTTGGATAAGCAGAATTAGTCCATCGTAGTCACAACTCATAACAGCTTTAAGTCCATAGCAGTACGAGCACGTGATGAACATCCAAGCTGTCTCTATGGGTGTAACCGAATTGATACTCAGATGGTAGACTTACTGTAGCAGCGATGAACATCTAGAGTACCCTTATGGACGTAGCCAATTGTTACTCAAATGATAGACTTGCTACAGTAGTGATGAACACCCAAGCTATCCCTACGGACATAGTTGAGTTGAAACTTGAATGATAGACTTACTGCAATGGATAAGGATCGATCCTCAGTGGAGTTAATTATTTTGAAAAAAATATCCTCCCACCTAGGAAGCTGCTCGGTCACCATGATTTATTCCTCTTTAGGTGCTATGGGGCTGATTTGGAAGGGTGCTCTGAGTGAGAATTATCATTTTTTTTATTGTAGTAATGAACACCTAAGTTGTCCCTATAAATATAGCTGAGTTGTCCCTATACATATCACTAAGTTGGTAGTCAAATGGTAGAGCTGAGCAGGGGTCAATTCCCCTAAGGTTTATTCCCCTAGAAATTAATTGCCCTCTCACTTAGAGGTCGTTCAGTATCATGATTTACCCTCTCTAAGTGTTGTGGGCTAGTCTAGAGGGACGCTCTGGGTGAATATTATCACTTTTTACTGCAGTGATAAACACCCAAGTTGCTCCCATGGGCATAACTGAGTTGGTACTCAGATGATTGACTTGCTGTAATCGATAAAAGTTGATCCCTAGTGGAGTTAATTCTCTTGGGAGAAAAATGTCCTCTCACCTAGAAAGTCATTCGATCACCGTGATTTAGTCCTCTTCAAGTGCTATCAGACCGATCTGAAGGGACACTCAGGGTGAGCGTTATCATCTTTTTTGTTGTAGTGATGAACACCCAAGCTGCCCTCACGAGCATAGCCAAGTTGGTACTCAAGCGGTCGAGTTACAACAATGGGCAAAGATTTACTCTCCTAAGGTACATACCAGTTGAGATAAAATGGTCCTCCCATCTAAGAAATCACTCGGTCTGAAGGGATAATCAAAGTGAATGTTTCATCTTTTATTGCAACAACAGTGATGAACACCGAAGTTGTCCCCATGGACATAGCTGAGTTAGTACTTAGATGATAAATTTACCATAAGAGAGCAAGGTTTGATTCCCTTAGGGACAACTGATTCTCCCATTTAGAAAATCATTCAACACTATAATTTATCACTCTTCCATAGACTTTAAGGCGGACGATATTAAAGAGACACTCAATGTGAGCATTATTATCTTTTATCACAAGTGATAAACATCCAAGAGGATTAAGTGTGATGTCCAAAGATAAGTCTGTACAACCCAACCACTATGTTTTAAAAATAAAATTACTAGTTAAATACATATTGCCAAGTTTTTTTTAAAAAAATACGGTGGGCAATTATTTAAAAATTATTGATATTTTTTAAATAATAAAATAATATTTATTGATCAGGAATTACATGCCAAAATTTAAAAAAAAAATACTATTGACTATTTATTCAACAGGTAAATATAAAATAACTATTTTAGCTTTGAGGAATCTCTTTGAACAGCGAATAAAGTGATCATAGTCAATGTGACCTGTTCATTTTTATGAATACATTTCTTCAATTCTCTAGCTTTATTATTATTTTTTCTCATTTATTACCTTCTCAATGGCATATCTTTCCCAGGTTCTTTGTGCCTCAGAGCCTTGTGGTTAGTGCAACAATAGAGTTGTACAATAAAGCAAGAGTCAATTCCCGAGAGCTACAAGTCTTTTTGAGGTACTTGTCCTCCTACTGCGTTAGCTCTTGGTTGGACACAAAATGCTTTTCGTGATTTACTTCTTTCGTATTAACTGTAAAACCAGTTGGTGGGGGCACTGAAGGTGAGTGAATCACCTTTTGCATAATAAAATGAGATATCAAGATATCATAAAACGAGGAGCATTGCGATGTATTATTGACAATAGTTGGATGAAGGAGAATTACATCACAAGTGAAAAATGACACATGAAATGAGCCGTGCACTTAAGTACATTCAAGTGACTTAAAACCTAATGAATTTTAAATACTAATATTTTTATTATAATTTAAATTTTAAATTATCAAAATTAACTAACTTTGGAAGCCCACAGTGATGTTGATTTTAAATACTGAAATTTAATTATCTGAATGATGGCAAATCTATAATAATTTCTCCTATTAGTTATATATATGGCTGTGTTGGTGAAGTTTGACATTTACTTTCTCATATTGATTGATTGAGTTTTTAGATAATAATTGTATTGTTGCATACTAATAGACTTAAATATCATATACAAGTGCATAGCATTATAATGTTTTTTTAAGAAATAAAGATATACAACTATATAACAATAATTTAATAAAAAAGTAGCTAAACTTATACACAAGGATATAGAAGGGGATGGAAGACATAAAAGAATCTATACATATATATTTAGTGAGATAATAAACACTTTATTATGTTGTAGTTACTTATATACTGTACTAATGATATCTTTAATTAAGACTAAATTCTCCTTTAAACATGTCGGAAGATATATTGAAAGTCACATTGTAGTCAGCTAACATTACTTTCATTCATTTAAATTATTGCAAACATTTACATAAATCAAAAGAGAAATAACACATATTGAAACCCTAGCTAAAACTTATTTTCATTAAAGATTTTCTTTTATATATATTTACAAATTAAAGTTATTTTTATTTTCATTTTCAGCATTTTTATAGTGGAATTTTAGATGAAGCCAAATTGCACTGTATCTTATAGTTTTCTTTTTCTTTTTCTTTTTTTTTTTAAAAAACAAAAGCTACAAAGAGAGACCTAGAGCTAAATGGATTCAAGCTAGAAAAATATGATTCTTTGATCGAAGCTGCAAAGTAGATCTCTACATCTTTTAATATACCTCAATGTATCTCAACCTTCTTGAACTAATATGGATGCGCCAAAAAATAAAATTATTGTAACCTTATCGAAGAACACCATCTAATCGTCTCTAATTTAAATAGTTGAGGTGAACTAGTAATTTTGAATGTTTAGAATGCCTAAATCCCACACATAATTATTTAAATTTGTATAAATGACTATACATAAATGTTAAAAGTATCAATGATGCTAAAGTGTCTCTCATAAAATTATGATGTTAAAGTGTTGAAAATTCATGTATGTAGTTGTTAATGCTTAAGTGTCATAATTCATGACGCTACGTATTGTACATTGCTAATTAATTAATGACTCTAATGTCGTAAATTCATAACACTAAAGCGTCATTTGACGATGCTAAAGCCCCGATAAATGCTTAAGTAGTTTTTGGAAATTTTAAAGATAAAACAATTTCAAAAAGGTTATTAATTAGAACTTGGAGAAGGAATAAAAAAGAGAGAGAGAGCCTAGTGGACTTTATATTTAAAAAATTGACATGGTGAAATTACAAAAAACAAATTCAATTTTCCTTTTCTTTTTAAAAAATAATTTATTGACAAAAAGATGAACCTAGTGGGTCACCATGTGGAATGCACATGAGTGATGAGGTGCATTACATGGACTCGCGCGCTGTGTGCCATCGACACATGAGATAATTTGTACAATATTGCAAGGCATGTGCTTGACTGTAAGAACTTACTATATATCCACCTCATCAGCCATGTACGTAGATGGTTGGTTCACAACAGATGCACAGACTGAAACTAATGTCTTCCAATTTGTTCAAGTTATTTGATTGCCTAAGATAATGAGTGCAAAAACTAAAGACAACCCCAATCAAGGAGTGCAAATTGGTCTATATAAAAGTCAATAATCAGTTAGATAATTTTTAAAAAAAAATAGTCCAGTGCATAAAACTTCTATCATATGAAATTCTGAAAAGACGCAAACCTAGCAATGAAATATTGAGTTGAATAGGGTTAGATAGAATAACTTAAATTCAATTGCGAGCTCACAATCATTGACAAACCTAGCTTCTCTCTTCCTCTAAATGTCATTCTTTCTCCAATGATATATTGAGTTGAATTTAAGTGTTACGACATGCAAATTTAGTTTCGAATGATTAAATCAACTTCAAGATCCTAAAATTTTATGTGCATATATAATTTAAAAGAAAATTGTCGTCTATATTTGTTATCATCAATTTTTATCATCCAGAGCAATGAAATTCAAAAATTTGTCAATAATATCTATTATCATCGACCATCATTTGACATAACAACACTAAAACTTTACTCGCATGGTTTAAAAAAATATATCGATGATACCTGTTTTTCAGAGACATTCGTCGGTAATATCTATAGGAGACATTTATTGTTATATTACATGGTTTAGAAAACTGTTTATTGCAATAAGGAATCTCTTAATATGTTTATTGTGCAGTTGTAATCCGTGGTGCACTATCTGGCCCACTGCCAAGTGGTGGCTTATGCATTAAAAAATAAAGAGGGAAATAGTGTTGGAGCAATCGGCTAAGGTTATAATTAATCAAGTTCGAGTTAGACTTGAATTGAATTTTGATATTTGACAATATGTATTTGACAATATGAGTTTGACAACATGTGTTTAACATGTAATGATGAGTGAAGTCATCATTGGAAATTCCAATAAGGAGTTGATAAGGAAAAATCCAAGTATGGTAATTTGACAAAGGTAAAGTACAAGTGTATTGACTTGACAAATAAAATCCAAGAGTGAAGTCTTGATAAGAGAAAAGTTGAAGTATGAATACTTAGCCAGAAAAGTCTAAGAGTAAATTCTTGACAAAGGAAAGTCCAAGTGTGAAGACTTGACAAGGGAAGTCCAAGAGTGTGACACCTGACGGTGAATACCCGATAACATGATGAAGCCGATGGAAGCACTTGAAGGCTAGCTGCAAAGGATGACGAGCATAAGCTCGGAGACATTCTTGAGATATGACGCTGATAAAAGTGGCTTGAAGACTTAGGTTTAGACTAAGGGGTGATGAAGTCCCGAAGGCGTGACCTCTTTATAAAGGAAATAATCAATAGCATGACTAAGATGATGGAAGCACTTAAAGGTTAGCGCAAAGGGTGACAAACATGAGCTCGGTGGCATTCTTGAGGTGTGATGCTGATGAAAGTGGCTTAAAGGCTGAGGTCTATGCAAAGAGGAAGTTCCAACGTGAGAGAATCACATTTGATGGGTTAAACCTCAGTTTTGAGGTTTATCATTCGATTACTGGATTTACCAGTCGACTGGTATTACTGTTGAGCAGTTGTTGAGCTGAGAGCTTGACTACTAACTCAACTGGATAGGATCGGTCGATTGATGGATTTACCAGTCGACTAGTGAGGATGATTAGATGATTGTTAAAACTGTGGTTGGGCACAAAAGTTTGACTAGTCGATTGGTGGATAAGACTAGTTAATTGATGGTGTTGTACAACTCTACAGAAGGGTTTCCAGTCAACTGTTGGGGTAGAACATATTGGTGCAATCAACTCAGGTCACGATTGACCAAACTCAAGTTAGGCTCGAGTTGAGTTTTGATATTTGACAACGCATGTTTGACAACATGTATTTGTCAACATATGTTTGACAATATGGTTTTGACTATATGTGTCTTGAGAGGATTATTGAAGAAGTCCAAGACTTGGCAAAGGAGAAGTATAAGTGTGTTGACTTGGCAAGGAAAGACCAACATGGTGTTGGTAAAGAAGAAAGTACAAGTATGGATACTTGATAAAGGAAATTCCAAGTATGGATACTTGGCAAAGGGAAAAGTCTAAGAGTGGATTCTTAGCAAAAGAGAAAGTCTAAGTTATAACTTGGTAAGGGAGGTCTAAGAGCGTGGCTCTTGGCGCTTAGTATGACTAGGCCAATGGAAGCACTTAAAGGCTAGCGCAAGGAGGTGTGAGACTGATAGAAGTGACTTAAAGACTGAGGTTTAGACTAAGTGGAAATGAAGTCTCGGAGGTGCGGCCTCTTGGCAAAAAATACTCATATCATGACAAAGCCGATAGAAACACTTAAAAGCTATTATTGTGAAGGGTGACGAGCATGAGATTAGGGACATCCGTGAGGCATAAGACTAATGGAAGTGGGTTGAAGACTGAGGTATAGTGTAACACTCGTAAATTTCTATAATGCCTTAAGATTATGTGTAGCAATGTTTGGAGTCTT
>JBAMHZ010000008.1:4847525-4859288 GCA_037177395.1 Alpinia galanga | reverse complement strand
GAGAGTTCTAGTGTGTGAGTGCAACATTGCTTCTGAGTACTCTTGTAAGTGTTTTGGTTCTTCATCATAAATTTTTCTCTTATTGTTAATATGAATATGTTTGGCTAATCTCTCTAGTGGTGGGCTTCTAAGAGCTCTTTCTTTCCTTGGTGTCTTGTGAATCTCTTTTCTCTCAATCCTTTTTCTCTTCTTAAGAGTTATACTTTGGTACCAGACCCTATGATCCGAAGACATTATGAATGTCTTGGACAAGTAGGTCTGATTTTATTACATTAACTTCCTATCCTAGACTCACTAATACCACTGATAATAAGAATCATTCTTGTTATTCACAATCTAGATCTTTTACACACACTTTGCACTCAGAATTTGGACAGTTAAATATAGTTACTGACCTCATTCTCAATGTAGGTACACAACAAGAACTAATTAAAACTTTAGCCGATATTAGGATAGAATTACTGAACCAAAATAAAACATTAAAAGAAATAAAACAAAATATTGAGTATTTGGAAAATTCACGAGAACAGCTAAATAGAAGGTTTAGTCTATTTAACTATTCCCGAGCATAAGAAAGAAAAAGTAATTACCCATGTAAAAACAATTTTAACAACTTTTAGAGAATAAATAAATACCAATATTCTAGGATTACACCAATTGTTAGAAGAAATCCGTTATAAATGACCCATGAAGACAAATTTGAAAACCACTATTATAAAGAAGCTTTAGAACACTCCCAAAAGAATACAATTATTATAAAGTAGATTTAGCAGGTAAACATAACCAAATACAAACACAATAAAATAATACTATTATAGCTCTATTAACATCCTTACATCACCGAATCTCCTACATAGAAAATAAACTATTTGCTCTGGAACAAAAATTAAACAAAGTAGAGGTAACATATAGTTGGCAAGTCAGTTTACAAAGTATTACTAAAGATTTAGAAAAGATTTCAGTAGGACGACAAGTAAGGCATAGACAAGCCACATATTCATTTCTAACATATACAGACGAAAAAAAAATCCAACATGAATAGTAATACTAGAACTAGGACTATGACAGCCCTTCTAGGACTTTAGATGGCCGAAGATCAGTATTCAATACCTCTTAGATAGATAACCTAAGAGGAACAAATAACATAGACAAGAGATTAGAAGAAATTATAGACGTAGAAAGAAATCTTGAAATATTTTCAAATGAACAATTAAATACATTAAATCCATATAAGATATATGGACATAATTAGTTTTCCATGTCCACCTCTATATATAGACATTACAGAACAGAGGCCTTACGTTTACCAGATGGCAGAAAAGAAAGATTAAACCCTAATCACATATCAGTCTGCTTAATAATTAATAGCAAGAAAACATAATTACATTCACTTAGGATTAATATTATTTGGGATAAGAGGGCTAACAAGTAAAAGCATCAGAGCTAAAGTCCTTATAATATTATATGACTCAAGATTTTCCGAAATAAAAGCCATTATAGGATTAGCTGAAATAGATATAAATGAAAACCTAAGAATAACATATATTTGTCTAAATTTCAATATGACCATAAAAGATTTTACTAAGCATATTAAAATAGTAATACAAACAATAGAATATGGAGATTTCATAAACAACAACATCCAACTAAATGTATTTTTTCTAGGAAAAGCTATGAATAACATAACTAATAATTTTAAAATATAAATAAATAGAATTATTGAAACACTCAGTTCAAAAGGAATTCAATTTATAAAACCATGACAATACAGTTCCAAAAAACTAGCTGGATTAAAATGAATAATACAATTGACAGAAAATGAAAGTAGATTATTACAACCGTCTAATTCACTCCTCTATAAAGATAGATTAAGTATGGACTAAACTTTAAAAATGATTTTAGTTAGTGACACAATTAATTGGATGTGCTTTTGAGTTGATTGAAGCTTGAGTTAACCGATCAATCAACTCAAGAAAAATGAAAAGGAAACAAAATCTTTTTGTTCATCTCTATTTGTAAGATAATCAATCAATTAGTCAACTACTTTGAGAATAGTCGGTTGATGATAATTTTATAATTTCAATGGAACAACTAATTAGTTACAAGGATAACATCCAAAAAGCTTCTATAGGATCAATAGACTGAAGTAGCCAGTAAAGTTTGGTCAACAGTGATTTTCTATAACTATGCACAAACAATGTAGGGTTCGTTTGGTATTCAAATCTCTAATAAGTTTTCATGCTTGGCATCTTGGGACCTTGAACGACAGTGCTGCACGGCCGTGATAAACTCTAAATCCATATCAACTTTTCTCAAATTGTCATGTTCATAATAAGACATACATTGTCTTATCTACACATTTAAAGCACAACGTATTATATCACAATTTCTAACTTTAATCAAATATCAAAGTACTATTATTATTACTATTAAACCAACAATCATATTCTCACTAGTAATCCTAGTGATTGGCAATCAACACTTTGGATTATAAATAGGAGAGGGCAAGACAAGGAAACCATTGTCACTTCCTCTTCAATATTTTGTGATCTCCTCCACAACATTCTAATGAGATGCTGCAGTTATTGAGTACAATGGACTCTCAGTGCATTCAGATCTATCAAAATACCCAGTATCTTTATATTATTTTGATCCAACACTAATTATAGTTAAAGGAGGAGAAGAATACAGGCATTTGATGTTCAAAGTTACACTACTGATAATTACAATCAGTCTATAGAGTGTTAACTAAAATTGGAGAAAACCCTCCCTTAGCCAACTTATGACACGCTTGCACTTTCGCTTGGTTGCTTCTGGATGAAAGGGTCAATACTAAGAGGTAGATTATCAAAACTGGTATCAGAATTATTGATAGTAGATGTCTTTTCCACAAGTATGAAGAATGCATGTCTATTCAACAAAGGGAAAGTCCACCAGTCTTTGACATTTCAACTCCAGCAAATCCGAAGCAATGTCTGAATTGCAACTTCCCTCACAAAATGCAACTGATAAACTCAAGTCCTGAGCAGGTCAAAATACATTAAGACCATTCCAATCAGCTCAAGTCTCTTACTCATCCAAATTAAGAGCTCACTCTGTTATTCTCGCTCACAGTTATGTTCCTCTGCAGTTTGTCAGTTGGCACTTTTGAACTTTAAAGTTAGCACTCTATTGGGAATATACTGAACTCATTTAGAATCATACATCATAAATAGCTAGGTAGGAGAGACTCTTATCATCACGATTCTTTATTCAAGTGATGAAATTTCACAAGTTAAAAAACAAGCATACTTTGAGAATCATTTCCCCTGGCTTTTAGGCATAAATTATAAACATTTGGAAGCATATATATTGAAAAAGTTACCAAGAGATGCAAACTACCAATTAACAGTTAGCAAGTAATTCAAGATCTGCATCGATACAAAATAAATATATCTTACCATACGATGTTATAACATAAGGACCAACCTGATCACAGAATAAAAATGGTCAGCCACCCATGAATGGTAACTTGAACAAATTCAACATCCAATTTAATTTACAAGTAAATAAATCTGCTCAGAGGCCAAACTTTTGTAGATGTAGCCCAACAATCCCAATGTTGTTGCTGTGCACACTTCCGATGGCAGTAGCACAAAACCATGTGCATGTCCAAAGAACAGTTCCCTGCCAACAAGATCATGTTCTTCGTGTTATGCTGGCGTAAGCTCAAACTGCTGCAAGACTTGAGCAGAAGGTGGATGATGAAGGAATTGTGGAAGTTCAATATCTATTGGATCTATTGGAGGAATGGCCTTTGATATATCCTCTGTTGAGAATGGAATGCTGCAGAAAAGAAACAGACTGTCATAATGGCTGGATATTTATTTAGCATAACTCTGTCTTATATGTTAAAACATTCTCCAAATTCTCAAAGAGGAAAATCTAAATAAACTAGCACAACAGTGCAAGCATTTTTTTTTGTTCTAAAGCATGAATACAAATCATTGTTACCAAAAGGCATTCAAGTCATGATGCATATTGAGGTTAAGTGTGCACCATGGACATTAGAGGAAATCAAAGTACAAAATCTTGAGTAGTGCTAGAGTTTGATACTGTTTCAATACCATTTCAGCAGTGCTACCTGGCATGGAACGCGAAATATGGAGGAAATTATCCAATAATGCATGGAGAATACAGTGGAATACCATATAGGCATTTCAAAGAAAATAAAATAAAATAGAAGTTTCACAAATTTTGTAATCCATGCTAAAACAGAAAAAACGGAAGTAGAAGAGAAAATTCAAATAAAATACCATACATCAAGATTCATTTTTCTTTGTGAAGAACATACCATATGTCATCATCCAACAAAAATGAATTTGATGCAAGATTCTGGGAGTCTTTGTTGACCATCTCTCTCATCATTCCAACGACCTGTATATGGTCAGAGAATTACAACTCAGAAACCAATTTAACCATACACAAAAAACTGAATCAACATCGCATACCTCACTTGATACACTTTGTGTACCATAAATATCATCCCAGTACATTTTACATATGCGATAAATTTGTTGCAAACTGAGAGCCTGCTCAGATACAGAAACAGTTTGGGGGTAAAACTAAATTCTCATGTATTATTGTAAGACAAGGTTTTCTCTGTTCTTTAATGACGGATTATGACAAGCCTTATGAGCAGTAATAATTCAAAAAATTTCTAAAAACAAGTTAACTATACCGGGCAAAGATCTTGTGTAATCTCCTCAAGAGTTTTCTTCCGTTTTTGATGTATAATCTGTCATGTTTGTAAAATATAATAATAATAAACAAAGAATATTTCACTGTCAAGACTTATAAGCAAGAGAACATTGATTACCAGAAACCCAACAGCTTGCCTGATGTAGTTAAGCTCATGCCATGAGGTTCCTGCATACTGCAACATAATACTGGAAATTAATTGGAGCAAACAAAAAATTTAATCTGTAAGAAAGCAATATCCACCTCCTCGGTGACATCAGAAATCCACTTTTCCAGCAATGTAAGTCCAGACTTAACATATTCACCATTTGAAAATGTGCAACATTCACGCCGGAGTAAAAGACTATCAAGTCACCAAAACAAATAACGATATGCCTTTAAGGTTTGGGCTCTGCTACTATAAGTTAAAAATGTTCAAACATAATGAAATAAGCAATTACCTATTAAAGAACTGTATATTGATGAAAGCGAAGAGTTGTATAACCAGCTTACGTATGAAAAATGAAGGCACCTATATGATAGAGCAACTACAGTTTAAACTTGAGGATAATATAATATATACAGAACAACATTATGTTGAGATTTATTGTAAGTAAAAACAAGAAATTGTCAGCAGACATTCGATGAGCTGTGACAAGGGAGACAAGTGTGCATCAAGCAGAGGTAGAATGCAAACACTCTCAATATAAATATTTACTTATAAACAAAGTGAATGTTTCAACGTTTGTTGCATCTATGCTCAGCTTATGAACATCCGAATACTTGTTAAGTAGCCCTAAGCAAGATAATGTGATAAACTTAACACAGAGGCAGGTTACCCAAAGCATCAACGTGAAACGCATAACCATCATGAGATCTCTTATATTATTGTATAAAATGTATCTTGACATAATGCTGTCATTCAAGAAATTGACTTATTATATGTATGATGTAGGTGGAACAAATATCAGTTCTATCTTAGATAACTCAAAATGGTTCAGAGCCTTTTGGTTTTGCTATCATGCACTGGGTTAAAGACTGGCTTGGAGCAGCTGGGATCCACTAGTCAGCCTGAATATGAATTCTTTTCCATTCCAGCTCTCCAAAGGATTATCTGAGATACAACGATTGTCCATCTTACTGACAGTATCTTCAAACTTGTTCTTATTTGAAATCCTAAAATGGTGGATCTGATTGGTTGTATCCCTAACTCCTTAATAAAAGGAGAGGGTGAAACCATCTCATGAGTGTTGTAATTGGTTCATGCCTTGACTAATAAAATCCTCTCCCTGTGTGGTGGCCATGGTTGTAGAGACACTCTTGACAAACCACATACATGCCTTTCTTTCTTGTTCTGATCTAGTTCTTTTTTCTTCTTTGTTTTGTGTGTTATTTAGTTCTGCAACATGTAGTGCAATTTTGTCACTTAATAAAGATGCCTTGTGATCCAACTAATCCTCAGCAATCTTTCCACCTCGAGCCTAGCAATGCCTTGTGATAAGTGTTGGTCATATACATAAAATAAGATGACAAGTCTAAGAAGAGGATGAAAGCAAGAAGATGATGAAAGCAGATGAAAAAAAAGAGGATGAGACATAAAAGCTTACTTGGCTACAGATACAACCAAAAGGCTCATCTAGGATGGATTTTTGTGAAGAATTCAATGGAGTGAAGAATGTCATATATATAATCAAGGGTGGAGGAAAATGTGCCGAGTCAAGCAATAACTATACATGTGTAACTAATGGCCACATTCTAGGTAGTATATAAGAGAATTGGAAAGAAAATGCGTCTAAAAAATATGAAGACAGACAAAGCAGAGCATTGTCGTGACTGATTATGACAATCATAATCCTATGAGTGAGAATATAAAAAAAATGCACCATATGGAACACAATAGCAGCAAACTCACCAGGACAAAATAACCAATGGAAAATTAGGCTTTCCTGGATACAATAGAGGACAAACTAACATCATAAAGAGAAAGCAAGGGGACACAATTTATATCAATTAGGTCACTACTCGCTAACAGCCTAACACTCAAATTAGTTCAAGTGCACTGTAGAACCCAACTTTTTACCAATGTATTCAATTCTAGACCACTCAAATACTTATCGGCAAATATTTCTCAACTGCACCTTTTCCATGATAAGGTGACAGCCAATCTCTAGATGTTTGGTCATCAGCCATCAACTATTTGAGCCAAATGAACTATATGGTTAGAATCAGCCTACTATTCTGCCTCAACACTGAATACTATAGATTGCTCCTTCCTCTTCTAAGATATTAAATGCCTATCAAAAGAAAACAATGGCTTGATGTGGATCATAAAGGTGGCGTTTGAAATTGTGATTGTCATCCCCAACTGATGCAAAGAAGAAGGCCTCAATATTTGCACGAGGCATTGAAAGCAAGATTCTTATTGTTGTTTGTACGGTCACAATATTTAAGGGCTATACGCCAAGTTAGAACCCCTAATGAAAAATGAATAATTATGGAACTTCAATAAAATCTCCATTTTGAATACTGAAAAGCTTGTGCAATTCAGTTATATGTTCACTAATAATTACTTTTTATTACATCCTGAACAAACAGCTTAAAAATTCAAATATACAGTTAAGATAACAACAAAATAATAACCATGCAACAGACGACAGGTGTACATCAAGAATTATAGCACATGATCTGTTTTCAGGCAATAAATTGAAACTGGCATACATTGTTTCAGCAGGCTTATCTATTTCTCAGTAGCAAGCTTCATATTTTAGGCAACATTATCTTACAAAATACAAACAGGATAGGTTGAGAGCAAAAGCGGAATACAAAACCAGCAGCGAGAGAAAGGAGTTATATACTTGACATGAGGGGTTAAAAGTAAAGGAAAGGAATGAGACTGAGAAGGCTAGAGCAAATAAGACGAAGAAGGCTAGAGTGTAATACCTCTTTCAAGTAGGAGAGAGGGGTTCAAGGGTGAAGATTAAGGGGTGAAGTAGCTCACTTTCCATACTATACCCTCACTTACTAATGAACTTCACAAATGCTCTTTTCTCAATACTTACGTAGGTGTTGAAACTACTGTGTGAGGGAGGTGCTCCCTTTCTTAATTCCTATAGTGACATTGGTTATCCCTCATCTTTAAGGATCCTAGTGTAATTCATGTGCCATATCAACAAGATAAAGGGAAAAACACAAACATTAACTAACTAAAGGATGATCCTAAAAGATGGTTTTCTTTCCATTTCCAAAATATATTCATTATTTCCTCTGGTCCAAGTGGCTAGTGATGCTTTTCATGTGCAGTGACAAAAGAAGCCCTTGAACTATCATAAGAGTCGGAGTTCTTATAGCCTTGAAATACTTCTAAAACACTCAAGAATATAAGAACTGGAACTCAAAAGAATGTACTAAAATTTCATGTTGTGCTGAACATAGGAGAACAATGCAAGTACGATAGTTAGATACAGTGGCGAGATCAAGTGCTGAGATTGAATCGTGAAAACATTCTTCTTTTAGATGCGGACACAAGAACTCTGATACTAGGCAAGGTCATCTTCCTCTTCTAGACTTGGCAGCATGAAATCAGAAGGCAAGATAAGACAAAGATTGCGATCCTCTTCTGGATGTAGCAACAGGTGAGACAGATGAACCTTATCATCCTCTTCTGTATGCAGAAGTAGGCCAGACAGATATCAACATAATCTTCATCTATCGAAGCAGCAAGTAGAACACAATTAAGAAGAGAATAAGTGCCCTACGCTTCTTCCCCTTCCACTCTTCTATTTCTTTGATGTTGAGCGACAACATAGCACGACCAACAGCATGACACAAGCACCAAAGTGATATCGGACAAGACTGAAACATGTATCTACAAAAAAAAGAATAGCTCCATGCACAAAGCTCCCGCCAACACGAAATCCATTTATTGTACACAGTCTTAACCTGTTTTGCAAAAAACTATTTTCATAATTCGAACCCATAATTTCTAAGTCATACAACAACTTTACCATTGCACCAAGGCTCCTTTTTACCTGTGAAACATGTCTCTATACCAAAATTTTAAACTTTCCACATAAGAATAAAAAGGGCAGCCCGGTGCACGAAGCTCCCGCCATGCGGGGTTCCGGGGAAAAATCCATTATATGCAGCCTTACCTTGCCTTTTTTTTTGCAAGAGGTTGTTTCTAGGATTTAAACCCGTGACCTCTAAGTCATAAAGCAGTAACTTTACCGTTGCGTCAAGGCTCCCTTTCATAAACTTTCCACATAAGAATGCCTAACTCAAATCAAAATGTGTTTCCACTTAATAGATCGCTTGGTTACTATTTTCTATTACAGACATCAAAATGAAACAATAAAGAAAACATGATAAAATTTTAATAGATAAATAAAGACAATGTTTGACTAAAATGCAAAAATAACTTGAAAAACTTACAAAGTTTTCATGTAGTCGCTCCATAAGTGAATCCAAAAATCTTATTATGAGGTTCCAGTTAGTATTTGATAGTGGATGAGCAACGCCACCAGGAGATTTGGGTGGCCTTATTATAGGTCCTCGAGTAGATTTTGGGGCCTTCAATGAAATTATATGTACATATAGATATAAAAAACAGACAAATCTCTTTGCTCCAGTGAGAATATTTTCCAGTAGTTCATCAGTAAAGAGTACAAGAAAAGAGATATATAGGGTTTGAGAATGAACAAACAAGTAAAAACTTGCAATAGAACACACCTGAATGCAAAGATTAAGAAGCGGCAAAATTTCTTTCTTCAGGTTATCCCTCATCAATCCAAAAATCTTTTCCAGACAGGCAGCCAATTGTTGTTTAAACAATATAGCTGGATATTGTGCCTCAATATGTGCTAAGTTCAGGTTTTCTTCTCCAATAAAATTCAAAATTGATTTTACTCCCTAAAAGAGAACTTTTTTGTAAGATATAAAGAACACTAGTTGGTGAATAAAATCATGCACACACAGGAACTTTTTTGTAAGATATAAAGAACACTAGTTGGCGAATAAAATCATGCGCACACAGGGTGTTATTCAATGTAGGTGCTAATTTTGAGCATATACAGTTGATGGTCATTTATAAGTAAAAAACAAATCCTTGTACCGAAAATTGAGAGCAAATATTCAAGTCAATATGTCTCCATTAAAGTTTCTAATTTGAAAATCAGCACAAAAACTCAACATATCCACACACCATAAAGGTAAATACTCTTAAATTATTTCCTTTGATTAATTAGAGTAATAGTTATTTGGGTGTTTATTTTCCAAATTTTGGTTTTAGAATTTAGTGCATTCTGTGAAAAAATATTTTGTACGCTGTGTTTCAATGTACTTCTGAACCAAGTGATTAAGGGATTTGATTTGGATACAATTGGGCTTCATTTGAGGCCAAGTTGGGAGATTACTGTGGACTCAGGTTAAACCACATTTACATCAGATTAATGAGAGAGTTGATATTTTTTTTACTCAAGAAGTTTCCTTTTTACAGAAGACACATCTATTCCTCCTCATATGCATGCATCTAAAACCTCCTCTTTCTCTTCTTCTTCCATGGCCAACCACCTCCATATCTCTGGAATTTCTTTTCCACCCCAAAAGCCTCTCCTCACCCCCCAAGAGCAACTCTCCATCTTCTCCTACCCTAGGGCCAGCGGCATCAAGAAGGTTGGTGATGATGGATGGCTAGGGAAACGATGAATGGGAGGTTTCCTTCTAGATCTAAGTATGGCATGGTTACCTTTCCTTCTGTTTGTTCCTTCTGTTTGTTTGGTTAGAGGTCTAGGGACTCTTAAGGGCTACTACATACCCTTTTACAGAAAACAAAACTAAAGACTAAATTTATGTAAATGAAAATTTAGAGCAGCCGCATCAAAGGGGAATTTGGCATCTTGAAGAGGATAAATCTACCTTTGTTGTGCAGTGAGTTCTCTTTTAGCATAGGGGAAAATTTAGAGCTGCGACATCAAAGGGGAATTTGGCCTACAAGGCACAATTTATATGTTGCGTGCACTCCCCTTTTTTATTTTTTGGCCTGTAGATTGTCAGGCCAGGGTAGTTAGAGTCGGTGGTAGTAACTATTAAAAGGTGATTTTTGTTACTTTATATTTGGGTTTTATCAAGTTACTTGGACTTATTGTATAACTTATTATTTCACTAGTGGTGTTTTGACATGGTGATATCGGATGTATGTTTTAATTTTATGTTTGGTTCATTCTAGGCTTTCGTGACGAGTTATAATCTTTATATTAGAATTAATTGCATTGAGTGTCCTGTGGTATATATAGATATCATAGTTATTGCCTCAGCATGTTATGTGGACGTATGCAAATTTGTACCTATGATTGAATCAAATTACATGAGATATTTTACCAAAAATTTCTCTAGGAACTCTCTTGAGTTGCTCAAATCAGATGGCTGATGTGCTAGATTGGAAAGTTCCCAATGGAATTTTCAGTAAAGAGTTTGTTCCTAGCCTAGGATGAACACAGGTGACATCCTAAGTTGGACAAGAAGTGTCTCTAATGGAAAGGAGAGAGCGATATAAGACCATGTTTAGTTATGTTGAATTGTTGCTCTCTAAGGAAAAGTATCCAATTTTATAAGAAGCGAGGTAGAAATCCCTTGATTACTTAGAGAACCCTTCCACACTTGAAATGAATCAAATTTTACCATATTTCCTTTCTCTCCCTTCCATGAATCCACACCTTCCTTTCTCTTTGATTGCTTTCTTTCCCTTGAACAAAGGTAAGAGGACCTAAAAGCACACATTCAGCCACCACAACTCTATAAGGCATTTACATAGCATTCTAGACAAAACATAATTATAGTGTCAGAAAAATAGATACCATATTAGACAATTTATGATGATTAGTTTAATAAAAAAAATGACTTCAAGAATGTTCCTTATAATCTTTATATTCTTTTATTTAAAGAAAAAGCCTTTGTCAAAGAGAACAAAAGGTAACACCAAAATTATGCTCGTTGGTGTACCGTATGGACCAATTTTTTTAGCATAACTGCCATACCATAAAATTGTGG